>APFE030448265.1:9761-21329 GCA_000404065.3 Pinus taeda | reverse complement strand
TATTTTGTATTTTTTTTTGTTTATGTTTAATAAATTTAAAATTAAATACATCCGTGCTATACTTCTTTTATTTTACGACCAATTGAGTTTCCAATACTCCCAACATCGCTAACACTATCCACATTACATCTACTCACGTGCAGAACTCATCTGAGAAAAATCCTTATACATTCAAAATGATTCTCTATACTCAAAAACATATAATAAACATCATTTTAAATGTACATTATCCATTCCACTCACCTCTTCATTATTCACGCTTCATTCTTTATCTCATGAAAAATCAAACAGCTGCAGCTCATCTCAAACCATAAATGTTTCACTTACATTAATTTTTCGTGCAAACTCTTTCTCTACAAATACCATTTAAAGAATTCATTTTAATAACCCATTATTTTTCTATAAATATTCTCTTTTCCCTGAAATTTCAAAATTCTAATCCATTTCAAACTTCTAGGTCTCTTCTAAAATAAGTATGCATATTCATATAATTTCCAATATATTTGATCTTTTTCACAAATAAATTAATATAATAAACTTGTAATAATGATAACATCATAATCATATTTATATAAAATGTAAGATAGTTAAAATAGGAATATTAAAAACCATTTTATTTTCAATAATATCAAAATAGATCTCTAATTTATTAAATATTTAATTATGTTAATTTCAACTCGAAATACATGTACTACTTCCTAATTATAGTTAATATGATTGTATTTTTATAGAAAAAGTGTACACTAAAATATACAATTTTTTAATATAATATAATATGTAAAATAAATAACCATTTATTTATAATTATAGAATATATAAATAATATTTAAAAAGATAAATGTATTATATTTTTAAATAAATGAAATAACCAATTATAAAAATAAGTAAAAATTGAAAAACCTAAAAAAAATTTGGATTAAAATAAGTATACATTTTTGAAATCAAATATATATATATATAATGAACTGTAATTAAAATGATCGAAATATATAGATATGATAGATGTATTAAAATAAAAATAACAAAAATTATTGATATAAAAAAAAATAATATTGAAATTGCAATATCGGCAATGAAACAAAGCTATTAACGAATTAAAAGTGATAAACATATAACAATATTTTGTAAAAAAAAATATTATAAAAGGTGGTAGAATTAAAAAGTGATACACATTATAATATATTTTGTAAAAAAAATTATTATAAAAGTGGTAGTTTGTGTAATATTAGATGTGAATGATATACACCAAATTCTTGTGGAAAGAATTTGAAACGATTAAGTTTTATATTAATTTCATAGAAACATAAAAAAAAAAAAACTTAAAAAATGTAAAAAAAAAACTAATTTTAATATGATATGGGGAAATATGAATGTTAAGTTGGACACATTTATTTGTTAAGAAAAAATCACAACTTTTCATTCTATGATATATTATATATTTTCTTTAGCTCATTAATTTTTTTTTATTATAAAAATTAGTTGATCCTTAGCATTGGACACAAATGCCCCTAAAAGAACATGGGAAAGCCTTCATAATGCACCATAAAATAAAGGCTCCAATGCTATTAGACCATTTGTAAGACAACCTTGGGTTTCCACTTAGAGAAGCCATTCTCCCTTGCATAGTTATAGTCCCCATTGTACCAAAGAAGGAAAATTTTTATTATATCTAATTCATGATGAACCGATTTTGTTGGTTGAAAGGTTCCTCTACTTCAACAATATGATAAAGTTTTATGACATGTTGGCAAGTCCCCTTCATCTTGGTGTCCATGATTTTTTCCATTATAACTTTGTAGTAAGTGTTGAGCCTTATAATCTCCAAGTGCCCCATCACCTCTAATGAATCCAACAAAGATGGAAAGTATAGACGAAGAAACCCCTCATTATATACATGGTGTATGGTGAGGCAAGGTAGAAGATTAAATTCAAAAAACATTCTTGTTGGGTATGTATTTTAGTATTTCCATGACTAGCTCCAGGCATTGTTATGTTGCACGGGGCACAATGAGGGGGTCACAAGGGGGGCAGCGATACCCCTTGAGGGGTTTGCAGGGAGTTGGAAACCCCCTTACACAGGGCTCAAGGCAACACCCTTGGAATTTTTTTCTTATGTGGAACCGATAATGGTTGGGCAAACCCAAGGATGGGGGGTGTAACCAAGAATGGTGGGCGAACCTACCCATGGTTTTGTGCATGGTTTTTATGTAAGGTTTTGGGCATGATGGTTTTTTCCCATGGTATTTTGTAGATCCAGTCAAGAGAACTACAATTATGTTCTAATCCAGGGTTAATGGACTATGGTTTATGAATGCTTATAGATGTATATAATGTATTGTAACATTGAAAAGAATATAATGACAAATCAATATGGTTTTCCTGTTTTTGGGGTCCAGGAGAAAACCTCCATGTATATTTTTTAATTTCTACCCATTGTATCTATTTCTTTTTAAGAATTTGTTTGCGGGTAATTTCTATACAAGGTTAAAACCAACAATTATGAAAGCAGTTTGAGTATTTTTGTGGGGAAATTTGAGTTTCTTTCTCTACGAGTGAGACCATGCCTTATCGCGAACCTAAAACTTGTGTAAATATCAATGATGATCAAGTTGTTGTTTACAATTAGCGTTTTATTTATATAGAATACGATGAACTTCTTGTTGGATTTGTTGGAGAAATAAAACATAATTTGGTTTCTTTGTACATGCATTGTTCTAATCGTGAGATAAATCTTCTTGTGCTAATGTAATTGGATAAACTACATTAAAAGAGGCCAATGGTTAGAAACTTAGACAGAATTCTGAAGAGTTTTGGTGTAGTTATGATGAACATAAAGAAGGATTCAATTCCATGTATTTGGATTCTTGAAGTTGTACATTCTAATGATATATATAGTAGACATATTGAATACATCTATCTATCCATAACACCAAGGACGTGAGGTACTCAATTTGGTTAGGTTGTTATCAATCATGGACCAAAGGCCATACCAAAACTTCATTAGACACATGTTTTCCATATCATAAACAATGCTCATTTTCAATCCAAAATAAAACCAAACATGTTCAAAATAGAGATTGGAAAATATTCTTACAAGGCGATAAGATTTTGATCATAGGGAACTAATCACTAAACACAAAAAATGATTATTTCCATGATTTCTAGAGGTAGAGTTAAGATAAAATCCATGGAAATTAACTCCCAAGGCTTATATGCAGTGGGAACATGAGTGTATAGACCATGGTTCCTAATGACGGAACATGAAGTGAATGATCTAATATGATTTTGATGCCCTATTAAACCCTATGCCACTAAAAGTACTTATTCAACATCTTCATTATCTTCTCAACATCAAAACGATCTACCTCTCAACTATATTTGGCCTCCCAAATCTTCTTCTCACATTTATGTTAAGTTACATAAATATGACCTAAATCAAACATAAATTCATCCTAACAAGGGATATAGGGGGGTATGGGGATTCTGAAACTTGTTTAGTTATGACTAGTATATCATACATAACAACAAATGTAGTGTTGTTGCCATATAGTTGGGACCACATTAAATTTTCATATTCAAAAAAATTGAGGATATTAGATAGATCCATAATTAGAGGTTTTTTAAAGCAATCTATGAATCAATTAGCGCTTCCTTTATTCTACAAGATGTTTAGATAGAATATTTGAAGGCATATGAACTAGTTCTAATGGAGGTTTTTCTACAACTTTCCCTATGTGTGCATAAAATAATGAGGATTATGATTGATGGTGATTATAGATTCCTTTCCAGAAATATTGTAACATACCCCCTTCACCACCCATAGGCCATACTAAGGGTAGAGGAGTGCATTATTGTCATAGACCCGACCTCCATAGTCCAATAATGGAAATGGAGTCATAAAATTTCTCCTCATCCTTTAACTTATTGAAAACTAGAAACAAATGTCGCCATCACATTCGTCTGATCGAAACCTTTCTAGTGATATAAAATTTTACCTTAATCTGACTTATGGATCAAAAGATATGACTATTCAAATTTTTACTCCTTTACATCCTGGCCATGCCAATTAGGAACTTCCACGTGACACCCACATGGTGCCATCATGGTGACTCCACCCCATTAGTGCTCCTCCTCAGCACTATGCCATTGTGAAATTTGGCACATCATTAGGGACAATCTCACCCCCCATTGAGAAAGTTGAGGTTGGCCTCTCTATGTGAAATCCCCTCATGCACACTTCTGAGTTCCCAATCCTTGACCTTCAACCTTATCTGAGCCTGACTACCGACCACCGACCTGGTAGTTCGGCTCGACTATGTTTATTGATCTCGAATCACCCGATCCCTAACCAGTGGGCCCTCACAAATATTTTTTGGCTTGTTCTACAAGCTTTTATACTCAAAAACCTTTCGTAAAATTCCTTCTAATTTCACACAACCCAAATTGTTCGTGATCTAGTTGCTTGTAAGGATATGAACTTACATTCCATGAGATCAGGAATTGAAATACAAAATCTCCCAAACCCTTACAAGTGTACCCTATCAATGGAAGCCATAGTTCATTTTACCCATGCTATCAGCTAAACTACATTGAATCGCACAAGATACTTTCTCCCAAAATTTGTTGAGACAACAATAAAACTTGGACCATTAGCGATCCCAGAAAATACAGAGATGTGAATCTGAGTTCACTTCACCAATTTTACAACAAACCTAACCAACTCCCAATCACATCTTAAATATGTATTTTTGTCATTCCATTCAGTTCACATACTCAACACATATAAAATCAATAACAAAGCATGCCAACCAACCATACATGTCAATTTGAATGAAGTACACATAGAGATTAACAATATCATTAGGACTAAAAACTCACCGAAATTTAAGCTCATAAAACTCATGCAAGAATTTAACCCTTCCTCGGTATAAAAATACAAGAATCAACATTCCACATTCACACAAGAATTTTCCATTCCTCATTATCAACCTAAGCATTTAACTAGTACAATAAACATGTACATATCATTCAAACATATGAAGCATAAGTAAATACTTATCTTATGTAGCAAAATATGTTGGAAACTAATATTGGGACTAGAACTCTCCACCCAACCTTAGATGAGCTACAACCAATCTTTCTTGCAACTGTCACCCAGACCTAGATTTTAGACCTTAAGTAGAAGTGCTTTAGGGAATAACCAAAGCTTCTCACAACACCAAGGAATTTGATCATAACACCATATTGACCCCACCAAACCAGTTATACCAAGGAATTTAGAGGTTGCTCCACCTCCACTCTTCAACAATAAAAGGGAATCCAAAGGTTACTTCACCTCCACCCTTAAATAAATACCCTTAGTGGTTCCACCCTAACCGGGATTCTAGAACACAATGAGAATGAACCCATAACTAGACCAACAATACTTTGAGTGACTCCACCCTAACCCGAGAATATAGAGAAGAAAAAATTAGTTGTTAAGCCTAAAAACAAGAAATGGAAGGTATCTAGACACTCCTTGAACATGAATACAATGAGTGTCATCTCCATCCACTAGCTATCAAGGAATCCAGAGGTTTCCCTGCGTCCACCCTTTAGTTGGAAGATGGAATCTAGAGACTACTACCCTTCACCTAAGGTGTTCATAACCAACACTTCCAATGCTCAACCAAATGAGAAATCCCCTCCATTATTCTATTGAAGGACCTTTGCACATTGTTGTTTCTTCAATCTCCAATGAAGCTCTTATTTTCTTCACACAAATTGTTTCACATTGATGCATTCTCTTTTACTTGAGAATGTCATCCTAGAAAGAATTGTTCCCTCTTGTTTTTGTCTTCTTGTTATGTCCCCCTCTCTTGTGGTTGTTCCTCTTTCTCTTTGTAAGACCCCCCCGCACATTATTTTTGCAACCATCTAATTTTCCATGTCTTTCCGTGTGTCTTCCCATACCAATAATTCCCTTGGACAGTGCAGCCTGCTCTTTCCTTTAATTTTATCCTTTCTTTCTTGTAAATTTATCCAAGAAAGAGTGGATCTATCCTTCTTCTTGGAAATAGCCATTCACTTCTTCCATCTCCATTTAATTTTATGCTAGCTTCATTTAAATCCAAAACTAGTTAGCCCACCATTTTCATTAAATGAGCTACTTCCTCCAAGTTCCTAGCAACTTCCTTAACTCAAGCTTTGGAATTTGTGTCCCTTTCTCTCAACTAGTTAATTGTGATTAAATTTCCAATAATAATCACAAGGAAGATATTTACAATTTTTACAAGAGATAATTTGCAAAATTGGTTGTTACATACCTCACCCCCTTAGAGGAACATTGCCCTTAGTGTTCTATATCTGAACACATTCACAACAGTGCTTTAAACTAAGCATAAGAGACCATTGTGAGATTTATATACACAAACATACACAACAATTTACAATCATATATACATTTTCTTAACCAAGAAAAAAATAAAATGGATATGTTACCCACATATGATTAACCATCTCCCATTTGGCTTCCGCGGGCCCAAAGTGCCTCCATTTCACCATGAATTTCTCAACAACTCGATTCTAGAGTTTAATATTCCTTTGATATAAGATGCATAGATATTTTGTTTGGAACTCTCCCTCTGGTTCTACTTGTAGAACTTACCAACCAATCACATAATTAGCATATTGTATATACATTTTAAGAAAAGAAGCATAAAAAACATTAGAATTTTTATAATAGGAGGTAAGGCCAATCTATATGCCATCGACCTCACTCTCTTTAAGATATGGAATGGGCCACAAAATCATGCTTCCAACTTGGAACAAGACCCAATTCTCAAGGAACTCTTCGTAGGTTTAACTTATAGGTAGACATGATCTCCTACTCTGAATTCTTTATAAACACTATGTTGGTCTGCATAGCTCTTATGCCTATCTTGAGCCACTTTTAAATTATTTTCATGGTTATCATTTCTTGTTCCATCTCTTTTAACATTTCAAGTCCAATATGAGCCCTATTCACTAGATCTCTCCAACTAATAGGAGTATTACACTTTCTCCTATAAAGAAACTAAGATGGAATCATCTTCAATGATTCTTAGTACCCATTATCATAAGAAAATTCAACTAGTGGAAGAAAATCCACCCTTTTCCTTAGTCGGTGCATGACATACATTCAAACCATGTCTTCCAATATTGTATTTATCCTATCTGTCTACCCCATTTTTTTATGGATGGTATGTTATGCTAAAGGCCAATTCCATCCCTAAGTCAACAAATAATTCTTTCAAAAATTTAGAAGTGAATTTTGCATCTCTCTTTGAGATAATTTTCTTAGGCAATCTGTGAAATGTTACAACCTCTCTCATGAAAACTTTGGCCACATCACTAGTTGTATAAGTCAATTTAACAACTACAAAGTGAGCAACCTTTCTCAGTTTTTCGACCACAACCATGATGGCATCATGTTTCTTGGTTGTCTATGGCAGTATTGTGATAAAATCCACTGAAATTACTTCCCATTTCCATTCTCGAATAGGGATAGGCTGTAATAAACTAGCTAAGCGCGTGCACTCATCCTTTACTTGTTTACATCCAATACACTTAGAAATAAAATCAGCCACCTCTCTTTTTAAATAGAGCTAATAATAAAACTTCTTAATAGATGTTAAGGTCTTTTGATAACCTAAGTGGCCTAAAAATGGATTTGCATAAAACTCTTTTAATGTGAGCCTCTTCAAGTTGCTTTTGTTTGGCACATAAATCCTATTTTTAAATATGATCATTCCATCCTCTGAGAAATAAAATCTCTTTTATTTTTCACCTTCAAGATCATGTTGTAGCCTTTCCTTTAACTACTAGTATTTTTCATATTGTTGTCTTGCAACTCTAATTCTTTCCCTGAAATCAATTATGCACAAACTAATGACTATTATGTGAGCCAATTGAACTCGCCTACTAAACGCATCAACAAATCGTTTCTCCTTTCCTTTGATATATTTAATTTTGAAATCGAAATCACAAATTAAAGTTAGCCGTCTTGCTTTCCTAGCATTTAGTTTTGGTTGGTCAAATATATATTTCAGACATCGATGGTCCATCATTAATATAAAACTTCTTCCCAGGAAATAATGTCTCCACATTTTTAGAGTGTGAACAATGGCAAAAAGTTCCAAAATGTGATTCATGTAATTTTTTTGTGCTCATTCAGTTTTCATGATTCAAAAAAAAGAACCTGCCCCTCTTGTATGAGGACACCCCCAGTCCTTCTCTGCATGCATTTTTGCATACCATGAATTATTTTTTTGGATCAACAATTCAAAGAAGAAGTGTGTGGGTGAGTAAAATGCTTTCGCTGCTCAAAGCTAGTAGTGCACTCATATGTCCACAAAAATTTCTTCCCCTTTCTTTGCAATGTTGTGATAGGATGACCAATCTTGGAAAATTTTCCAATAAATCTCCTATAATAACTTGCCAAACCTTGCATGAACGATCTAACTTCAACCACATTCTTCGGTGTTGCCCATTACATAATGGCTTTAATTTTATCTGGATCAACTATTATGCCCTCCTTTAAGACCACATGTTCTAAATATTGTATTTTGGACTAAAAGAATTCATACTTTTTTATTTTTGCATAGATCTTATGCTCTATCGATGATTGTAACACAAATTATAAGTGCTTTTCATGTTCCTCTTTATCTTTTTAATAAAATAAAATGTCGTCCACAAACACTAAGATGATTTTTTTCAAAAACGAACTCAACACATTGTTCATTAGGCACATGAAGCTTGTAGGTGCATTGGTAAGTACAAAAGGTACTACCATGATTTCATAGTAACCATACCCTGTCTAGAATGTTTCCTTATGAATGTCTTCATCCTTAACACACACCTGGTGATATCCAAACCTCAAACCAATTTTTGAGAACACTGATGCTCCCTGCAATTGATCGAACAAGTCATCGATTCGTGGACTTGGGTATTTTTTTTTATGGTAGCTTTATTAAGTTTCCTATAGTCTATATAGTCTAAGTGTTTTGTCTTTCTTCTTTACAAATAAAACTAGTGCACCCTATGGTGACACACTTGGCTTAATGTATCCTTTGTCTAATATTTCCTTGAGCTATAGCTTCAGCTCCATGAGCTCCAGAGTACTCATCCAATATGGAGTTTTAGATGTTAGCATTGTCCCTAGAAATAATTCTATGGAGAATTCCCCTTCCCTATGTGGGGGTAAAGTAGGGATATATTCTGGAAAGGCATCCTTATATTGGCTTAAAACTAGATGTTTCAATGAATTACTTCCACTATTATTCTTAGAATTGTTGGCTAATTGCACAACAAATAACTCACATCCCTTTCAGCAACTTCGTTTGACCTGAATGGTTGTCACCAAGCACACTGATGTGGTATTTATTTTACTTTGCAATATTATTCTTGTTGGAAATAATACGGAGACAGGGGGGTGGTGAATTAGTATTATCTAGTCAATTATTTTCTTTTTCAAACCCAGAACATATATGCTACTTCAGTTAGAGAAAACCGCGTATATATGCAACTACAGATAAGGAAACCCGTATCTACCATACAAACTTATAATTTAAAATATTCTACAGATGTTGAACATTAATCTATGCATCAAGATCATATAAATAGTAACTAGGAACAGAAAAATAGAGCAGAAGACAATGACACACAAGAACACAAGATATAAGGTGGAAACCCAATGTGGGTGAAAACCACCTGCTGCAATATGTCTCTATCTTTTCAATTAGAAACTTGTTTTTACAATGATTCTATACTGGTGAAGTCCTTTACCAGTACGTAGGCTACTACCTGGAAGGGAGCTACAACCCCCTTAATTCTTGTACTAGTTGAGATACTAGTGCGCAGGCTACTACCTGTAGAAGACTACAACCTTCTCTTTCTTCCAGGGACCACGTTTCATAAATTTTCAGACTCGATCCACAAATAACATCAATCAAACATAAAGAATTTCTGCACCAATCAAAACTGAATCAAAATAAACACTTCTCTGACGACTGTACCCAGATCATAATAACAGTAATCACACCCCCCTTCTGAACCCAGAACACTGTAGCAATAAACAGAAGTAGCTAGAACATAAATCAAGAGATGTACGCTACTTCACTATTCAGAAACCTGTGTACAGATCTATAAATTCATTCTTTCAAACATTCAGATATTAGTTAACCCAGATTATCAGATTTATAGATCAAGTGTGCGCCACATATTCACAGACAAAATCATATAGAAACCATATACCAGCCTTAGATTTGACCCATCAATAGAACTTATCCTTCTCCTTGCGCTCAGGTTCCTTCTTCATTCAGATCCAGATCTGCACCATAACCCAATCACAGTATTCCAGATCTAGCACTCTATCAGATATTCAATAATTCAAAAGATACCTTGCCAAATGATCTCCTTCCTCTTTTATAGCCTTAGGCCTTGCACAATACCACGGACCAAAACCATAACAATTCAATACCATGGACCCAATACTTGGGATCAACACTTTTGGATGCAATACCACAGACCAAAAGCATAGGATCAAAATCCGTTGGACGAATACCATGAACCAACCATAAGATTTCCCATGTGCGAGCACTTTTCTATGCATGAAAGTGTGTGAACTTTTCTCTGCCTGAAAGGAACTTTTCTCTACATGAAAGTGCGTGAACTTTTCTCTCCATGAAAGGAACTTTTCTCTGCATGAAAGTGCGTGAAAGGAACGTTTCTCTGCATGAAAGTGCGTGAACTTTTCTCTTCATGAAAGGAACATTTTTCTGCATGAAAGTGCATGAAATTTTCTCTACGTGAAAGTCCGTGAACCAGAAAATAACTTTGCTGCACTATAATTTATCATCTGAGATGAGTGGGTTGCCATCAAGTACAACATATGTATCATAATGCCAACAATCTCCCCCTTTGGACTTGATGGCAACAACAACCAATCACTCTCCCCCTTTGACATCAAGGGCAAAGGGGTGGACTACCATACTCCCCCTGAGTACCTGCTGAAAACTCTGAATGAGCTCCCCCTTTGTATATGCTATGTGCTGAAATGTTGTCTGCAAAACGATGTTCTACAAGAAAGAACATGAATCCATACATTATAACCTTCCTATCATCAAGACTCATACATACATCCATCTCCCATCCAAGTGGGAATACACAAGATAGACAAAAATCATTCATCCCAGGCATAGTGGGGAAACCAAAATAGGCTATTACATGACCTTGATATGAAAAGAAGTACATGACATAGAGACAAGAACAACTATCAGTAGAATCAACCTTCAAACCAACACACATTGATCTACTCCACCAGAAAACTCTTGAGAAATCAAACCAAGGAATTCTAAGATAATGCCAATAATGCATCATTAGAAGAATATATGCTCCCCCTAAGCCTACGCCAAATGATCTCTGATAGACCCATTCGACCCACATAGACCGACAAATGTACGTGTATCCACTTGCGTACAACATACAAGATTCAACAGCAGGATGATGCATCAACAACCCCCAGCTTCTGTCTGAGGTATTCAAATGTCT
>APFE030448258.1:40231-63704 GCA_000404065.3 Pinus taeda | reverse complement strand
ATCCGCTAAATTGATGGAGGAGTGGATAGATAAAATCTAGAAACCAATGATAAAAGACATAATTTGTCTTTAAGCATGCGATACTAATTTTTTTTTCCTTTTCTTTTGGAGTTTAAAGAAGATTGAGATATGATTTTTAAGAACGACTCATATTTTTTGAGGGTTAGAGGAATGCATTTAAACAAGTGGTCGTTGGAATTTGACCTAGATGAAGACATCCCCTATGCGGTGCTAGTCTCGGTAAAGCTACCTAAACTCCCGCTTTCGTATTGGAGTGATGACTATTAGGTTATAAGAAAAAGTTTGGGAAGGTATTTGGATCAGGTTGAATCAAGGGATGCCAATTTTCATGTGCAAAATATTTCGCGGAAGTTGATTTAGAAAAATGTATTCCCTCATAAAATTATCTCACATAGGGGGGTGGAGCCACTACCAAGTTTTAGACTATGAACAACAACCCTTCAAATTTCGGATATGTCATGAGTATGGGCACTTTTCCATGGATTGTAAGAAGGTTCAAACTAGAAAAAGGGAACAATTGAATGCAAATCCAAAAATCAGTGGCAAACCCAGCGTGGGGGGGTGGTGGAATGGGGAGAAAAGGAAAGTTGATGACTAATAGAAACCCTACAATCCCAAATAGAAATGGAGCCACAACCTCAATGAACCCATTTGAGATCCTTCAATTGCAAGAAGAAGAAACTAAATGAGAAGCATCACAAAACAATAAGAAAAAAGAGGATTCATAGGAGGAAGAATTAACTCCAAAAGAGGAGAAGTGGGGAATCTATGAAAAACACATAGAAAATAAATGATTTCAATGGAAAAGGAGCAATCTCTTCATAGGGCCCGGATCAACAATCAAAACTCTTTGGTTCTAGAACAAGTGGACAATTACTCATGAAATAGGGAGCACGAAAGGAGAATCACGACTATAATTCCAAAGAAATTAGAGGAAAATATCGAAAAAGTATTGACTAGTTCGGAAAGAAAAAAGATGAAAAAGACATCCAAGAAACAAGAAGTACCAAAAGAGGACGAAGGAGGACTCTAAGAAGAAAAACTAAATAAAAAACTTGGAACTCAAACTCAAACCACTGAGGTCTTCAACCCCTTTGGTAATTAAATCATAAAAGTAGTGAGGATGGAATGTAAATGTATTTTGATATTGGGAATATTCTAGAATTTTTTTACATCAATTATGTGTATCAACCCCTATGGTAATTAAATAATAAAAGTAGTGAGGACGGAATGTAAATGTATTTTGATCTTGGGAATATTCTAGAAATTTTTTAACTGATATGGACAGAAATTTTTGTATCATGGGAGTGGTGAGGATGGAATGTAAATGTATTTTGACCTTGGGAATATTCTAGAAATTTTTTAACTGGTATGGATAGGAATTTTCGTGTTAGTGTCCATGCTCAATCACAATCCTACAAGGAATATTAATAATTTTGAAGAAATGTGAAGGTTATGGCATGATCCTAGCTTTGTTTTTTAATAAACTCTCATACTCATACTTTTCAAAAAAAAGAAACTAAGATCTATTTAGTTCTATAAATTAAAATAATGACTTATATTTGTAATGTAACTTTATATTTAAATTTAACAATAAATATATAAAAATCAATATTTACAATAACATTTTCCTCTCGGTTATATTTTCATATCAATCTATTTATATATAACATCAATATTATTTATATGACATTAAAAAAATTCAAAAAATAATAAAACATATTATTTGTAACTATATATATTATCAAGATTCTAATAAAATTATATTTATCTAATATTTATATAAATATAAATGATATTATTTGAAAACCAAATAAATTTATTTTAATTTTAAATTTCTCAGATACTTCAAAAATTAAATTCAATGGAGTGAAAATATTTTGAATTTTTTTTTACATTGAATCCTAATATGCGCTCTCATTGTTCCAAATTGCTATCTTAGACAAAAAATAATCACAAGGACCATTTATTCTAAACACTTTAGGCATTAATAACATATTAATAAGATATTCTGGCGACCAACGTGTTGATGCAGCTTTCGTTGAGAGTTGCATTATAGTGGAATTCTACACTTATTTATTTGGTTGAGCGTTTTCATGCAAACTTGGTGTGCAAAATTACAATTTGTAAATGCCTTGTTTTTTAAAGGCAATTTTTATTTTAAATTTGGTAAAATAAATGTAAGAAGAATGTTTAAAATGTATTTACAAATGAATCTAACATTTTCGACCAATTTTGAATAGGCAAATTACGTAAATTTGTAATTTTAACCTCTATCTTTGATACATTTCAGATAAATTTGACTGAAAAATACACGGAGAAGTTACAAAACTTAAAATAACTAGACCAGAGTTTTTCTTCCTTTCACGATGATATGGAATTGGATTTTATATCATAGTTATTGAAATTCCGCCAAATTGACCAAAGATTCGATTGACACATTAATAAGCGATTTTGAATTCGGTACGGAGTATAGGGTCGATCACATATTCACTACCTTCTTTCGCCTGAATGCCCTGATACGCACCATTCTGTGTGGCGTGTTTAGCCGCCTCCGTAAACAAATAGGTAGAGGGTCATCATGGACAGTGCAAATGAGCAGGCATGGTTAATCTGTCTTCGAGGTAGGATCCGTAGGCTGTGGGATGCGGGTGATATTGGCCATCAGATTGAAAACACAAAAAAACCAGTGAATCAGCCCTTTGACAAACCCTCCCTATTTCGTTCGTAGTACCCATTTGAAACCCCATGTTACTGAAGTTGTATGACAGGTAGTGTAATTTGGAAGAAATGGTTATGAAACAAAAACTTGACATAAAAACGTACACTGTTTCGTGGGGATTTCTTTGTGTGTGGGTATTGCCTTTGTTGATTTCTTTTTCCTTAGACCTAAGCCTTTGTGTATTCACGTTTAAATATCGAAGAAGCATGCAAACGTGTTATTAAAAAATTGAAACTTAGAATGGGGTTATACACAAAGCAATAATTGCAGATTTGAGTAGGAATAGCAAGTAATCCATCTAGCGATATAAATAATAAAGCGAAATCATATAACCTTATGCTTCTTGTTACTACTTTGGTTCATAGCTCGAGATCATTTACATAGAGATCATGGCACTTACGTTTCATGGCTCGAGATCAGGGCAGGGCATTTACATAGAGATCAGGGCAGGCATTTCTCGGCTTTTTCCCAAGGTATCTTGACCAAGCTTTGGCCTCAGTGCGTTAATGCTGCTGTGTCATTTACTGTAGTGTAGTTGAGCGCAGAGTCGATTCCAGCACCTCGAATTGGTGTAACGAATTGAGCAAAGAAACAACATACGAATATAAAATATATAGTAGTCTGAAAATGATTAATTTTTCTGTTTCATCTGGATCTTTATCAATGTCAGACGGTGGCATATCCGTTAATCCTTCTGAAATCTTGAAGCCTAGAGTACTGAAATTCGGTTTTGCAGCTGCTGTGTCGTTTATTGTAATTCGAGCACAGAGTCGAGCAAGGTGAAGATGGTCCATTAGTAAAGGGACAAGTATCATAGTTCCAAACCGCATCGTAATCGTCGGAGGCGGTTAGTGCCTGATTCTTGCTGGAGTTTCCATGGCTTGTGATGATCCAACCGCGTAAAGGTTTTTAATTGTCTAACATAAAGATGGATGGCTCATAACGAGACACGATGACACTTGAGGGAATTGAAAGAGACAGTACCATAGTTCTCAACTGCATCGTAATCGTAGGAGTCGGTTAGTGCCTCGTTCTTGCCGCAGTTTCCATGGCTTGCGATGATCCAACGGTGTAAAGGTTTTTAATTGTCTAACATAAAGATCGATGGATCACAAGGGGACATGTTGACACTTGAGGGAATTGATCTCAGAGGGAAACGCTTTACGGCATAATTATTTAAAGAAAAAATGAAAATAAAATATTAATAATCTTTTGAATAACTTTATACATTTTAAAGGAATTTAAAGTAAATTTAATATTTATTAATATTACAATAAATTTTTGTAATCAGAATAATTAATTTTTTTTAGAAATTAATTATCATATTAATAGAAATCGAGGATTAATAATATACATTTTTAAATAATGTAATTATTGATATATTATTTTTTTAAATTAAAACACAATAGTTAACAAAATAATTTAAAATGAAATTTCAATTTTATTATTTAAAATATATTTTTAAATATTTAACTAAATTTAACTCAACCAAAAAACTCCAAACATTCTACTACATTAAATTAAAACAAGTTAAATTTACTATTCCCTATCTAATTTCAACAAAATCCTAATATACCTGAAAAACATAAAAAATTAAAAGCATAGCATAAGTTTGTCATAAAACTTTTCTATCCGTCTACATAATTATAAATACATCTGGGAGCAGGGTTGGAATTTGACGGTCAAAATGCCCGTCACAAGGTATTTTGACCGTATTTCACGTTTAAAAATTTTAAAAAACGGTTTTTTGTGATGGGCTTTCAAAGTTCTAAAACGTATTTTTTACTGTTTACTTTTTTGCAAAAACGTCATTACTACCCTCTCAAACAACAGTCTTATAAAGAAGTGCAGTAATATTTGGAATTCTCTTAATAATATTGTTTTTATTGAAATAAATTAATTTCATGTTATTTAAAGTTATAGGTGTATGTTATTTAAAGTTATAGGGTATAAATATTTTTTTTGGGAATTAGCCCCAAGTTTAAATTAAATATTTATATTTGAGTGATTAATAATTAGTAACAGTAATATTTGGAATTTATATTATAATGTTTGTTTTTATTTAAATAAATTAAATTTATGTTGTTTATATTTAAATAAAGTAAGTTTATTGGGTTTATTAAAATTGAACTTTATCTAGATTTCGTGATATTATGATGGTGGAGAGGATGGGCATTGTGGAGGATAGTTTTTGGTCAACTCCAAAGTTTTTAAGATGGAATTTTTTTTGTTGAAGTTTTTTGTTTATTTGGTGAAAGAAATCTATTTGTTTTTACTGAAATTGTAACATTTAAATTATCTAATAGAAATCCAAATTGAGAAATTAAAATAGGAGTAGGTTGATTGCAATAACAATGAGTTGGGTGTGAGTAAAATAGATTTCTAGATTTACTCATAATTTTTGTATGTGTTTGGGAGAAGCACTGAATCTCGATGGTTTGGGAGTTATGGATTCCATCCATGAGTAAAACAACCTTTATGATTCAACAAATCATTTAGTCATGGCCACGTTGTTTTTTTCTTATTATAAATATGTGAGAAAAAATTAACACAGTGGTGTGATTGAAAAGTATTTTTTTAATTAAACCTTTATTGATGAAGGGTCGATTTATTATCAAAACATTTTGATTGAAGAGCAAAATTTTAGACATAACATTCCTTGACGGCCAACATAAAAACCCAAAACGTCAAAAGAAAATTATTTGACAGGTAATAAAGAATCCAAATTCCAACCCTGATCTCAACCTCCCTGCTTTTCTCTCACATTTAATGATACCACTTTTAGAAAAATAAACTTTGTAGCTTTATTGATAAATTATACCTTTACCGTCCTTGTCAAAACTCACGTTCAAACTGCTTCTTCACAGTGATTCAATTGGCACAACAGCCAACCTGGCCTTTCATGCTCTTAAATTTCGTTCCTTTTCAAAACTTGGATTCAACCGCCACTACATCGAAATATTCTTGCCAAGAGTTCGTTCAACATGCCACGACATACAGTCCCCAGTAAGGGCAATTTAAAAAAAAAACAGTAGCTTTTGGTTCCGTCTATACAGTTAAAAAAAATGCTGCAGAAATTGTGATGGGACGATTTCTTGATAAATAAATTATACCTTTACCGTCCTTGTCAAAACTCACGTTCAAACTGCTTCTTCACAGTGATTCAATTGGCACAACAGCCAACCTGGCCTTTCATGCTCTTAAATTTCGTTCCTTTTCAAAACTTGGATTCAACCGCCACTACATCGAAATATTCTTGCCAAGAGTTCGTTCAACATGCCACGACATACAGTCCCCAGTAAGGGCAATTTAAAAAAAAAAACAGTAGCTTTTGGTTCCGTCTATACAGTTAAAAAAAATGCTGCAGAAATTGTGATGGGACGATTTCTTTCATAGTTATCAAGTTTGAATTGATTTGCAAAAAAAAATATTCGATTATGTAAAATTAAGTAGAAAAAATTAAGAGATTTAATCTTATTACTATTAAAAAAATTTTAAAAATAAAAAAATCAAAATTATAAATTTTATTATTAAAAAGCTTGTATTACTAAAAAATTGTTTTTAATTACATTATGGAAATTGCAAATAAAATTAGATATTGAGATTGATAGGGATAATTCATCTTCATTGAAAGTGAATGAAATGGAATTGGGAACCCTTTCTAAATGAACAAGAAAGAAATAACATGTCTCAAACCATTAGAGTATTTTGTCGGTCAATCAATAAAGAGTTGTTAATGAGATTGTTTCTTAACAATACACTATGAGATCAAGAATCATTGGCTACACCAAAAGCACTTTTAAGACATTTTTTTAAGACAAAAGAAATCTTTTGTTTTAAAATTTGTCTTTTATTTTAATTATTTTACATTAAAATTTAATATCAATTGAATTGTCTTAAATATAAAATTTAACACAAAAAGAGTTTGAGACAAAAATATTTTAAGACAAAAATTTATATTTAAGATAAAAATAACTTAGGAAAAATACATTTTAAGACAAAATTTTAAATTTAAGACAAAAACAGCTTAAGACAAAAAGTATTTTAAGACAAAACTTTATATTTAAGACAAAAATATTTTATAACAAAGGCAATTTGAGACAAAAATATTTTAAGAAAAAAATAGTTTAAGACAAAATTATTTTAAGTCAAAACTTTATATTTAAAACAAAAATTATTGAGACAAAAATATTTTAAGACAACTTTATATTTAAGACAATGGCCACTGAAGAAGAATACCATTTAAGACAATTAACAATTAATACAAAAACATATCTATTTAGGAAAATATTGTCTAACCACTACAAAATTGACTCTGACAGTGCACCTAAATCCACGAGCTTGTGGGCTACTACTGTATCGTGCCTATACCAACACTGCTATTTCACTTTCCATTCATGTTATCCTATATAAAGACAATGACTTGTTGCGCTCTTCATTTTGTGGGGTTAGCCAACTCTAAAGAATGTAAAAACTTTCCCTTGCAGGATTTCCCAAACATTAATTACTCTTTTGTCCCTTCAATCTCTGTTGATATGATTATAGAGAACTTGTATGTCTTTGTATTTGACACTACTGGATGGGGGGGAATTTTAAGACAATTTTTTTAAGACAAAATAAATCTTTTGTCTTAAAATTTTCAATATGACGCGCTAGTAATAAAGGTAAAGGATTAAGGGTTCGTCTTTACGCTACTGATGGGTTCTTTGGGAAGCAGAGTAATGGAGGTTGACAACAACTAATGGGATTTAGGGAGACGGAGGCCGAAAAAGGAGGTGTGCATCGTGAGAGGAGCAATGGAGGCACTTTCAATGAACATTAATAGGTGGTAACATAGTTGGAGTACTTTTCGGGGTTTCCATCGATTGTGTTTTAATATGTGTTTTTTGACTATTTTATTTATTTTGAATGTTACTTATATCTGTTGGTTGTTGTTATTCGAGCATTGTTGTGCTAGATTGGCAACATGGATTAGATTCACCTGAAGGATTGTTGAAAAATGCAGCAAGAAATTCTCAATTTGATTTTGCCTTGATTAAATTGAGAAAAAATGAATTTCCACATCAATAGACAACTTGGATGTAATTAGCTTGTATGACATGGTTTGTGTCACCCATTTTACTCAATAAATTCGAGTTGGAGGAGTTAGAGTTCATTTAAGCATGTGTGATTGCTAATTTGTAGCAATAAAAGTCAATTATCTCAAGTTGTTTTCAGTTAAACTAATTCTAACTATTGGAGGAACTAGTGGAAGGCTAGTTGTGCAATGGGACTTCAGTCAAATGCAATGATAATGTAGTTAACTAATAAATCAGCCCAAAATATCTAGTGTGTGCAAAGAATTCGAGTTCCCTAGCTATGGTGGAGATTCCAAGGTAGTGTAACATTAGTTGTAGACTAGTCTTGAACGTATAGGTGTTGCATGCAGTCACATGATCAACCTTAGGAATTGCGTAATCCATTTTGGAAAAAAACCTAAATAATAGGGGCCTAATTTCTCAAGAAATTGCATAAGGAAATAAGGGCTAAAGCAGAGGCAGAAATTGACAAAGTTTGGGTTTGAGCTTCTTAGTAAGCAGAGAGATATGCTATTCGCTCACAGGTTGTGCACAGTTGAGTAAAGCAGTTATAATACATCTATATTAATAAGATTGATGCAAGAAGGCATTGGAGTTATTAGAGGATTACTTTGCCTAGGAAAAACATTGTGTGCATGTGTTTTATTTCTTATTGCGTATCTAAATTTTTTGTTCTAAATTGTGAATTAACTTTTGTAGAGTAGTAGAGTAGGTTTGTGTCTTATGCTTTCGAAAAAACTTCATAAGCAGTTGCAAATATATACCATAATTTCTACATTGTATCATAGCAGGATTCACATTAGAGCAGGAATTTTGAATTTGTTCTCAGGAGGTTCAAATTTGTAGTTCAGTGTAGGAAGATCTCTTAAGAACTGAAAATATGACCTTCAACCGGTTGAGGATAAAGCATGCCTTGGAAAGAAACTCTACTTTCATTGACTGGAAGGATCACATGGAGGAGGTATTTGATGACAGTGGATTGCTAGAATACATCAAGAGAGATGTTACAAAAATAGCAAAATCTGATGCCCAAAACCTTGCTCAATGGAAGAAAGTTGTAGCCAAGGTGTGGATAATAATATTGGAGGGAGTAAGGGACCCCATTCTCAGCAATCTCCATGGGAAGGAAAATACTTATGCAATGTGGTCGGCAGTAAAAAATCTATTCTAGAATAGTAGTGACCACAAAAAGTTGGTGCTCAAGGATAAACTTTGAATTATCAAGATGTAGAAGAATGACTTTATCCTGCAATATCTGAGGAGGTTCACACAAGTTTGTGATGAGACTGTAGGATTTGGTGTTACTCTTTCAAAGGATGACTTGGTAAGAATATCCCTTTCCGACCTTCCCAAGAGTTGGCATAGCTATCAAGATTAAGTGAATGGGAGGGAGAAACTACCAAATTGGGGACACTTATGGTATGATTTGGGACAGGAGGAAATAAGGAAAAATACCAAAGATGGGACCTCATCTAAGGGAAAGGATGAATAAAACTTTGCACTGGTTGGAAAGGGAAAGAAGGGAAAAGGGAAGAATTTTCCAACCAAACCAGAATCCAACCAAAGGGTGAAAGAAGAAAGATATGTCAAAAATTAAATGTTTCCATTGCCATGAATATGGGCACTATGCCACAAAGTTCCCACATAAAAAGGCAAGCAAGAAGACGTTAGGAGGAGCAACGGGTGAAGGCATGGCTTCACAATTCGACCTTGACTTTACCCTTATCTCATGCATGTCCAACATAGTGATGTGGAGCATGTGGTACATGGACTCAGGCGCATTATTCCACATTATAGGGTGTAGAGATTTTTTCAGTAACCTGGAGTTGAAATATCTCCAGATGCACATCAGGCTAGGGGACGACAGAGGGTACAACATGACCAGTATTGGCACAGTCACCTTTTAGAGGGAGTCAGGCTCCCCTCTCAGGCTCAAGGATGTCATGTTTATTTTAGGCCTAAAGAAAAATCTCATCTCTGTTGCAATTTTATAAGACCATGGTTATGACGTGATCTTCAAGGAAAAACATTCCTGAGACACATAGCCACGAGACGGGTGAAGAGTATCGAGGTTTGTGTGAAGAATCTATATAAGAGAGATGTGGAAGATTGTGTTGTAATAAGAACTAAGGAAGAGAAAGTGTAGGGCCATGATGTAGGTGAACTTTAGGACATAAGACTTGGCCATTTGCATCATG
Source organism: Pinus taeda (assembly GCA_000404065.3). Lineage (NCBI taxonomy): Eukaryota > Viridiplantae > Streptophyta > Pinopsida > Pinales > Pinaceae > Pinus > Pinus taeda. The sequence continues at coordinate 53,685 of APFE030448258.1, read as the reverse complement.
GCACTTCGAATATTATACAAAAAATAACCACTAACCTCCCTAAAGGAGCACTTGATCAGCAAAATGTATGTAAAGGATGTACCTTGGGTAAGTGCATAAAATCCACGTTCCATGACTCATATAACAAAGCGCATGCAGTTCAATAAAGGATCCACTCTAATGTCTATGTAGCTTTCTTGATAGCCTCCACTTCCATACACAAATATTTTGTCCTCTTTATTAATGACTTCTCACATAAGTGTTGGATTTCTTCATGCGGAAGAAAGATGAGACATTCTCCAAGTTCGTATAATTCAAGGCACTGGTTGAGAAAGAAACCAGCTTGAAGGTGAAGGCTCTCAAGAGCAATAATGAAGGTGAGTATGTGTTGAATGAATTTAAAATTTATGTGCGAATGAAGGCATTCGATGAGAGTTGACTACACCCCACAACCCACATTGGAATGGGGTGGTTGAGAGAAACATCTGTATGATTTTTAGAGAAACGAGGGTGATGTTGCATGACCAAGGCCTACCTCTTCATTTGTGGGTTGTGGCATGCAATACAACAGTATGTTTGCAGAACCAAAGTCCTCATCGGATTCTTGGTATGATTACACTGGAGGAGGCTTTCTTGGGAGGAAAGCTGGATGTGTCACACTTCAAGATTTTTGGAGCCTCTATTTATTGCCATGTCTCCAAATAATCAAGGAATAAGATTTAGTCGACTATAGAATTAGGGGTATTTGTGGGTTACACAGTAACTCTACACAAGTAACATGTGTACTTGCTATCACTCATAATTATATTTGTGTGAAGGGATGTAAATTTTGATGAGGAGGAATCTATGCGGTTCTCTCTTGAGAGGGAGCTTTAGATCCCACCAAAAGATGAGATTTTAGCTCCAAAAGAGGAACCTTGGGAAGTTGTAGAGCAACCAAAAATTGTGGAGCAGAGAGTGGAGACATTCACTAAAGCAAAACCTCTAGATAAGAAAGAAACATAACTAAGGAAGTTGATAGAATTGTGCAGGATGAGAGGGAGAATGTGGCATATCCTTCAAATTTGCATAAGCAAAGGAGGTCACCTGAGAGGTACACTGGCAACATGGCTCTTATGACTGAGCTTATAGATATTGAGCCATCCTATTTTGAGGAAGAAGTAGAGAATCCTGTATGGGTTGATGCAATGGTGGAGGAATATGAATCCATTGCAAAATCGTGTTTGGGAAAAGGTCCCAATACTAACATATAAATCAATAGTGGGTTTGAGATGGATCTTCAAGGTGAAGCATGCAACAGATGGAAGCATAGGGAAATATAAGGCTAAATTTGTGGCCAAGGGGTACTCTCAAGTTGAGGGAATTGACTATGAGGAGACCTTTTCCCTTGTAGCAAGGTACTCATCCATTAGATCAATTCTTGGTATGTCTACATAGATGGGGTGGAATCTCCACCAGATGGTTGTAAAAACAACATTTCTAAATGGGGTTATTAAGTTGGAGGTGTACATAGAGTAAAAAAACTGTTTTGAGACATTTGATCAAGAGTCTCATGTGTGCAAAATCAAGTGAGCATTGTATGATCTCAAACAAGCACCTCGTGCTTGGTACACCAAGATCGATAGTTATCTTGCCGTTTTGGGATTCACCATAAGTGAAGCGGATGTAAACCTCATCACATATAGATAGAAGGTAAATTTCTTATTATTATCTTATATGTTGATAATTTTATTTTAACTAGTGATGAGCCATTGATCATATCTTGGAAGGAGGACCTTGCAAGGGAATTTGAAATGAAGGACATGGGTCTCATGCACTACTTTCTCGAGTTGGAAGTATGGCAAGCTAATGGGGAATTGTTTGTCTATCAAGGCAAGTATGTAAATGAGACATTGCAAAGATTCTACATGGAGAGTTGTAAACCAAAGGAAACACCTCTAGCGAACAACTAAAGGAACCAGGATGCCACTTCAGGTGAAGTGGATGCTACCATTTATTGGTAGCTAGTAGGTCCACTCATGTGTCTTGTGAACACATGACTAGATATGTGTTGTGCAATCAACCAGCTAAGCCAAGCTATGGTTAGGTCAACCAAACTATTTTGGAAGGCAACTAAGCATGTTTTATGGTACCTCACAGGCACTACCCAATTTGGAATATGGTATAGATGAGCAGATGGAGTGAAGTTGTGCGGATTCACAAATGCAGATTGGGCACGAATTCCATTAGACCAAAAGAATACATCGAGTGGGTTTTTTAGTGTTGGGTCCACGATTGTTTCTTGGTACAATAGGAAGCAAAGGTCTGTGGTGCTCAACTAGATAAAAACATAATACATGGTTGCAAGTCAAGCAACACGTGAGGTGATACGGATGAGAAAGATGTTTGTTGGACTATTTGATCAGATGATGGATCCTATTGTGATAATCAGAGTTGCATCAATCTCTCTGAGAATACTATATTGCATGATCGATCCAAGCATATAGATATCCAATATCACCATTTACAGAATTGTGTCTAGAGGCAGATGATGTTGCTACACTCCATTTTGATAGAGGAGTAAGATGTTGGCATTTTGACAAAAGCTTTGTCAAGAGGGAAGTTTGAATTTTGTAGGTGCAGGATAGGGGTGGTTGATAATCCCTTCTTGCAATGAGGGAGTCTTGAAAAATGTAGCAAGAAATTCTCAATTTGATTTTTCCTTGATTAAATTGAGAAAAATTGAATTTCCACATCAACAGACAACTTGGATGTTGTTAAATTGTGTGACATGGCTAGTGTCACTTGATTTACTCACTAAATACGAATTGGAGTTAGAGTTCAATTAAGCATGTATTCTTGCTAATTTTTAGTAATCGAAGTTAGTTATCTCAAGTTATTTTTCAGTTAAACTAGTTCCAACTGCTTAAGGAAGTAGTGGAAGGCCAATTGTGCAGTGGGATTTCAGTCAAACTCATTGATCATCTAGTTAACGAATCAATCAACCAAAAATAACTAATGCATGGAGAAATCGAGTTTCCCAGCTGTGGTGGAGGTTTCAAGTCAATGTAACATCAATTGTAGACTAGCCTTGAGTGTACAAGTGTTGCACACAATCAGATGATCAACCTTGAGAATTTCACAATCCATTATGTAAAAAATCCTAAATAATAGGGGCCTAATTTCTCAAGGAATTTCGCAAGGAAGTATGGGATCAAGAAGAGGTAGAAATTTATTAATTCTGGGTTAGAGCTTCTCAGTGAGCAGAGAGACGAGTTATTAACTGGTAGGTTGTGCTCAGTTGAGCAAATAAATTGCAATACATTTCTATTCATCATATTAATGCATGCAGACATTGGGATTTTTAGCATATTGCTTTCCCTAGGAAACATTTTGTGTGCATCTGTGCTATTTCTTATTGCATGTATGAAATTTTTGTTCTAAATTGTGAATTAACTTCAGAAGAGTAGAAGAGTAGGTTTCTGTCTTGTGATTTTGATTAAAACTTCATGAGTAGTTACAACTCTACACCATAATTTCTACAAGGATGGTGGAGGCAAATTATAGAATATTCGTTAGTATACAATATGCCTATTTCAAAATATCTATGAAAACTTTTGCGAGAAGAAGATGTTGAGAATAAAAGATCAGATTGTGGAAGAATTAGTCACAAAATTCACAAGGGTGGTAATTTTGGTTGTAGGTGTGGAGGTAGATGGATTAAATGTAATTTTGGTTGCAGGTATGTAGGTAGACAAGTCACAATTACTCCTTTGGTTTTTGTCGATGATGTCTTACTATTTGTTAGATTTACCTCTTTTGATTGGTCTCTAGACTCCTTATGAATAATATTAAATCTCATATGATTTCTTCTTACCTAGATGATGCATTGGTACCAGAGATTTATCATATTTTTGGTGTTATCTCCACTAAGTTGGATGCAGAATTTAAATATCTTGGATTTATGATCCAAACTAATTGTTATGGAATTAAAGGTTGGAGCTGAATTATAAAGAAAATCCACTATAAACTTTTATCATTGGCACATAAGTGGCTCTCCTTGGGAGGCAAGTTGACTCTATTTCGAGCATTCCTTTAGAGCATCTCTGTATATTGGCTTCATAGTTTCACTATACCTAAGAATATCATTAAATGTATCTTTCCAGATTCATCTTGGCATGGGATAATTTGTGTCATAAAGGAAAAAGTGGGCATGGTTTTTGTTTACTCTATATGGAGGTGATGGATGACCATACCCATCTATTTCTTTGATTCTCCTTAGCAAAATCAATTTGAAATGGTGTATTTAATATGTTTCATTTATAGGTAAATTGTAACTACTCTTTTGTGGTTGATTGTATTTGAGACTGGGTTATTGAATATAAAAAATTTGGACCACTTCCAATATACATTGGGGTTTCGACCCAAAGAATGAATTACCGTCCCAAGCTCATTTTTTGTGATACATCCACCTCCATCCTTGTCAAAAAAGATAAAATCCTCCCTGAACTTAGACATAACCTCCATCCCATATTCCTTTAGTAGATAAAAGCCTTCTCTCATTTTCTAACCATGCCAATCTACCCTCCATCCCATATTCTCTCATGAGCCCTGTGTAAACCACCATTTCATTCAAGGATGTGTATTTTGATGTGTACTCTAACCATATTTGTTAGATACATTTCTCTTCTCTTGCTTATGGTTTCTTGAGTTGGCCTCTTCTAAATATGCCCTACTCTCCTTAAATTATTTTGGAGGTAGCCTTTTGCTGCTAACGCAATTTTATTGGAGATCCTTGACATGTCCCTTGAAATTTTGATTCGGCCCCATGATCTATTTTATGCCAATGAGTTGAAAGCTTTATATTGCTTTACCACATATTCATTCATGACCAAACACTATACCACTAGTTCTAAGAATCTTGTGGTTACTATCACCACAATAAATGTATATTGTATTTTAGAGGAGACAAGAATTGTATATTTCCCTTTGGGACACTTCAAAAATATTTTGATGCACCCTATTTGTCTAACACTCTAGTCTACTTTATGACCTTAATTCCCATTCCATGCTCATCCATGTGGCGCACTTTATGATGTTCTAAGACAACCTAATGTCCTTGTCAAATCCCTCTCATCTTCCTTGTTATGTTTTCTAGGACTTGTGTATCCAACAAGAAATTTGGGAGATGAATGCCATCAAGGTAGAAAATGAAGGGGCTTTCAAGCCATTTATTTAGGGTTCTCACTAGCATAGTCCCACCATATCATCCACCTAATCCCTAAATTGGGGTCTAGTGCTATTTCAATTAATTATTAGATGATCATGGTGGGCCATAATTCCAAGTTAAGTGTTATGAATATTTATAGGATATTATTGGAGATACTTGAGGGGACACCTCTTTGGATAAAGGGTTAAGGAATGATTTTGAATTCAATATCGAACCATCAACCATATCCTCAACATATTGAACCAAAAATCATTTAGACAATTGAGGTGAAGCATGGGAATCCTCTCTTGCCCACGTTGTTCAAGATATTTATCAATGTATGAGTGCCTCTAAACTCAACCAACTGTGCATCAAGAAAAACTTTGATTTCCCCACTATCCACCAATATGGATACATGTTGTCCCTGCACTGTGCCTCTGGTTGCCGAAATTGCAAAATTGGGATTTTCCATGTGAAAAATTTAACTCAAGACTGACCATGCATTAGAAGGCCATTAACACAATATTAAGACATAAAAAATGAATAATTGACACAATACCAAATACAATACATACACTCAGTTTTATCTCACAAGGTATCTATATGCTAATTGAGCAAGTTCACACGAAGTGAGAAAGGTAATGTCATGATACATTGTTCAATTTCGAATCAAGAGCATTATCTTGGACTACGGAGAAGTAACATTTAGTTTTTTTCTCATATACAACGGTAAAATTACAAAGCAATGTTAAATTCCTTTTGTGATGCAATATTGTTGTAAAGGGTGTTAACAAGCTTGCATTGTAGGCAAGACCCTCACACCATACTAGAGTGCATTAACCAAAGATTGTTAACTATGTCAAGTGATCTCAAATTTCATGAGCATGTTCAATGAGTGACCATAAATGAGGGGTGTTAGAGTGGATAATAATCATAGCTTATAGTGGACGATTGTCATCATACATAACATCCATGGTCCAAGTCATTTGTTTGGTTCCCAATGTTGGTGAATCATTGTATTGCATCCTGGTAGAATATCTTGCCTCTTTTAAAGCAAAAATATATTGAAAATAAATTAAGTTATGTCTCATGAAAATGTTCAATATTGTTGTGTTGTGATTGGTTTTCATATTATATGTATCATATATATATAATCACTTATTTCAAGCATACTTTAATAAATAAAGGAAGAGGTGCAGCGCCTTGCCATAACAAGGACTCCCACCAACTCCTCTCCTCGTAGAAATCTTTCAAATGTTAGCCTATAAATCAAACACATGCCCTTGTTTCTCTAATTTATAAATCCTTGGATGGATATGACATTGAACTCCTCCCAACCACTACTTTAACCATCTATTGAATGCCTTTGATTGGTATGTGTAAATGATTTTGATTGATTCTTGGAGAGGCGTGAAATCTAATTTTTCATTGACATAATACAAACATTAAATTTAACTCATGGTAGCCAAAATTTCAGCCTTACAACAACCTCATCCAATATTAAATAATTCACTAATTAGTTTAGGGGTAATCTCCTAAACAGTATATTAAATATTAGAAGCATTCATATTAATATAAAAAAATAACAATAGTATTTAATACTAAGTTATCATGCAGGTAACTGTCAAGTTGACATATGAGACCCCCTTGTTTGTGAGACAAGGGATTCCCTCCATTCAATGCTTTAACTATTTAATCTATGGAGGTATACATACCTTCATTTACTTTGGATCCAATCCCCTGAACTTTAAAGAGGAAACACTTTAACACAAATCGAACAATTAAATACAAACTTAATTTGTATATATAACAAAGTTACTTTGAGAGTTGCATGGAATGCTTAATTTTGTATAGAAGAAAGCGAAAACTTGAAGAGTTGATCACAACAAACATGTATGGTCAATTATGATTATCATAGGTATATTAGTTTGGTTTTCCCAATCCAAAACTTGCACACTTTTTTGCTACTGTTAAAGGCATGTCATGATGGTTTACTAGTTTAACATCATGTATATTTAGTTGTGTCTATCAAAGGCATGTTAGTTCAATGAAAAAACCAATGGTTTGTCAACTTGATCAGCTTAGTGAGTTATGTGTTAATAATCTTAGTGAACAACATATCAGGTAAATTAACTTAGTCATTGACATGCACATTCCATTGTCATGATTAGTGACATGTTAGGTTGGATATTAACATGTATTTTTTATTAACATTATCTAGGAGATTAACCGAATCAACATGCATGTTTGACTACAATTGTGGGAGACATGCTAAATAGGTCAACCCCATCAACAACATTTATGTTCAATTGCACATGCTAGAGGAATGACACAATGGTCGCTTGAATAGTAACATGTACATTTTGGTTATCATTGTTAAAGGTGTGTTAGGTTGGTTAACTTGACTAACGACTTGTATGTTTTATTACAATTGAATGCCTCACTTGATTGTTTAATGCAGTAAATGGAGTGTAAGTCTAGTTACCACTGTCGAAGGCATGTTTTGTTGGTTAAATTAGTTAACATCATATGCATTCAACTATGATTGTTAAATCCATCCAAGTCTACTAAAACCATTTAAAGTAGTGCATAACATCAATAGGGGCTTTCTTATTGCATTGTGTGTGAGTATAATGTGCTTTTTTTTGTAAGATGAAGATTTTTCATTAATCAAAAAGAATGTACAAGCACGTCAAAATGTATGTTGCCTCACCCCGACCAGGTTTGTTGACCAATGTTATTACCATGGTACTGATAAAAAGAAAAATACCCAACTGGGAGACCCACAGCCCTATAGGCCTTAAATGCCAAAAAACAAAAAGAACTAACAAGACACCAGTTACCATAATTAGTCATCAGAAGTTATAGAGGTAATATTATCTAGCCCATATTTGGAGGAGGAGGTGGGTGGTAGAGATAGTGGATGTGAGTATAGTGTGTTATTATTTCCCCACATGTCTTCAATTATGCCATGTGACATGTTCACCCTTCATGGACTGAATTTCCTTCTTAAAGGGGTTGCTTACTGAAGAAGGGGCTATGTCTAAGTCTCAAGTGACTTTAATAGAATAAATTCCATTTAGTTTTGATTGTTGACACAAAGGGGTGCTTTCATAACTTTTGAGATGCTTCTACCACATTTCAATGTTTCAAATCAAATAATCACCACTTGCTTGTGTTCATCGAAAACATTTCAATCCAAAAGAAAAATCTATGTCAAAGCCACTTAAATAGCTCAATGCTCATTGACCCACACCACTGACCTTCCTAAATTTATCTCCTTGCTTATGTTTTTTGGGGTTCAGCCTCATCCCCCCACCATAAGTCATTTACTCCACCATTGTGTACACATGCATATATCTAAAAAGCATGCCAAACTTAACCATTTTCATGCCTTACAAAAGAATTTCAAAACATTATTACATTTGCACCATAAAATATACATATTTGTAATCAAGATTTTCTAAGGTAATATGCGGTACCCTTGATTACAATATACTACTACTTTGACTACCCATACCCTACTCATCAACCCCATTGATATCCTTGTATCGATGTCATGACCCTCTCCATTTTGTAGATATTCTCTTAAATTGATCTTATAACATCCTCCATTAAAATCATTACATGCACGTACATGAGAACCCTTTCCCTACAAAGTGGACCAACAAGGAACCAAGAGGCTCTACTCACCCCAACCCAAGTGCGAGGAAGTCCTAGCAACAAAAGGTAGGAACTTGCAAACCTTGGCGGGAACTATTCCCACTCTCTCAAATTCCATGAGAAGGTGAAAAAAAAAATTCAATAGGAAGGAAAAATTCCCAATCCACTGTGATAAGGCCAAAAAAATTAAAAGAAATCAAATGTGACCACTCTTGTCAAAACACGGTCACTACGTATAGTTTATTTTAACCTAAGGTAAAACTGGGATATTTGAGTAGGAGATCATGTAGGAGAAATAAGGACTCCATAGTGCACATCATGCTGAGATTGAAGAAAGAGGTGTGAGTCCTATCACAAATTTCATGCAACAAATTCAAACTTTGAACATCTTGAAAATTCCCCAAGTTATCATTTAGTTTTTTGAATTTAGTGTAACATCCCCTTCTGAGTTTTGTGGGAGAGCTAGAAACTCAGGTGAGTACATATGCGATTTTATAAAACTTATCTTTCTTCCTGTGCATTGCAGTTATATTACCGATTGTCAATGAAAATTCATTTTTCCCTTTTTCCATGTTGTATGAATATGCACCATGGGGTCCTTGTTATTTGCTAGTATATTTGAGAAATCTGTGATGGGTTTATCTTGTAACTCCATTATATGTTGGTTTAAGCCATGAATTTCATGTTTTATAGTTTCAACATCCATTTATGAGAAGTTTTGTGGGGAAAAAGGGTTTTTGGGTTTATGTGACTAATGTCAAGGGTTTTATTTGGCTATCCTATTAATTTCCTGCTTAAATGCGTACCATGCCCTTTGGATGTCTTCAACTATTCTTCATCGTTTGTATAGCATGAGTTGATTAGGCCCTGGATGATGTATGAAACATGATATCAAGTATTTTGTATTCGATCTATCCTTTCACAGCTCTGGTTCAATAAAAAGGGTAGTGACAACATTTCACCCTTTTACTAAAACAAAAAGGCAGCCTCACTTGAATGACAACAAAAGGGCAGCCTCACTGGAACGATACCAAAAGCAACCAAAGCATAGTTTTATTTGTTCGTCAAGTTTTAAAACCCTCACTCGTTGAAGGTTTCCAATTTGCGCTTCAGCTTTCCATACATATCTCGGGATCTATCCTCCGCGGCTGAGCCAAGCCAAGAAATGGACAAGCACGGTAGCAGTTCATCATATGAACTAGCTTCCTCGATGTTATAACTTCATTTGTACTCTTATCACATGCTTATGTCTTTTATTCATTATTGTAATGCAATCAATTTAGTGTTTAGTTACAAGTCATCACCATAACAAAAACCATAGCCACTTTTAACTTTTAAGCCTAATTATTTCCCATAGTAGGATAATGTTGTAATTTGCTCTAATATCATCTATAAAAAACCCAACACCTTGAGAGTTATCCAAGTGATAGGCTCAACTTGTTTGGAAACACACAATGGGAGAGAGAGATATTATCACTTTAAAAGTTAACTTCCTTGCGATAATCGCTATGGGTATCACTTGAGATGAACCCAACACCTTGAGTGTTATCCAAGCAATAGGGTCAACTTATCTCTAAACACATAAAAAGAGAGAGATATATTATCACTTTAAAAGTTAAAAATTCCATGCAATAATGGCTATAGGTATCACTTGAAGTGTCATTTATGCAGTGATGTAGGCTATAATGTCACATATACCAAGTGATGTGGCATAGGGTTGAAAGGCTAGGTTAACTCAAGGATTAGGCAACGAGAGTGGTAGATTGGCTCCTGGGGGTCCTATAGCACCTGAGGGAGGTCTATAAAGTGTTGGTTAGTTGGTTCCACTTCCTTAACTGCACTTAGGGAGTTTAATCATATCATAGTAACTCTTCATCACATGTTTACCCTGGTGGACTGATTATCACCGGTAAATGTAGGAGGAGATCATTAAATAATATAAATTCTTTATTGAAGTAGAAGATTGTGTATTTATTTGTCTTGTGTTTACATGCTTATATTTTCCTCTAACTAAAAATAAATTATCTCCATTTTGTCATGTAAGAAAATTGTGTCCCGACTTGTGCAATGACCCACCCAATCATGCTAGGCATTGGGTCATGATTTGTCTTATGGATGCTTGTTTACAATGGGAGACCCCTCTCATCTCCTTTAGTGAAATTTCTACTCACAAGTCTGCAAAATATATTGGATGACTATATGGATGATTATCAAATTATTGCAATGTATTAGCTTGATTGTGTGGATATTTGTACTCCACACTATGTTATTTGTATTTACTGGACATATTATTTATATGCAAGATGGATCTATTATTTCCCCATGGTATGTTGTTTCTCTTGGATGTACTTTCAATGGTAGTTTTGGTGCCATTGGAAAAAAGTGTGGTCCTTGGTGCTCCTCCAATTGACCAACGTACTTCACTAGTTGCTTCTTTCAAATTTCAGCCAAAAGACCCAATTTCCAGTTTGTGGAATGATGTTGCTATTGGTACTATATTGTTCACTAAAATAACCTTTATTGGTACTATATCACTGCAATTCTTTTTACTCTTGGCTAATTCAATTTCTTTATTTCCTCTTGCCCCAAGTTAGATACATGTGTTAAGTTTTCTTTTGAGATTTCAATTATGAGATGAAGTAATAAACATACATATTTGTGAACACTAGACAATCTACTGCATTTTGAACTTTTTAGGTTTCAATTGTGATTAAACAATGTTGTGTCCCAACTTTATTTAATTTTCCCAAGATATCATATGCATGATTTAAAAGTAAAAATGTATAGAGAAACTAACTATGATATTCTAATATACTATGAAATGTTTTGTGATGGTTTGTCTCGAGGACTAGTGAATATTTTGAATGTTAAACATGCAACTTAAATCATGGTTGAACTTATTTTATAGTTTTTTGCACTTGAATTTAATTGGTGGAGAGGATGGACATGGATTGCAAAGGCTTCATTTTGAATGTGTGATCTGGATTTAATTGGATGTGATCCAATGGCTAGGAATTTGTTTTTTGTTGATCCATGTGCTTTGATCTGTTTTAATGGGAAATAGAATGGGTTGGGTATCATTTATTGAAGTTATTAAGTTGGGTGTCATTTATTGAACACAATGAGTTTAAATGTTGAACAACACAACAATTATGGTTGACATAAATTCACTTTTATTATGTGCAGGTATGGATATTTATTTGGGATACATAGCCTCAGTTCTAATGAGTGGGGATTGAAGTGACTGCTACTTTGTACTTCTAGAATAGACCATTTTGGATGGATTTATGGTTTTATCTGTTTTCTAGTTGGGTCAAGATGATTTGTACTCTTAAGTATTAAGATATTATTTATGGGTATTTGTGGGCACAGTGAATGTTTTGGGAAATTTTGGACATAAATTAAAACATATTTTCACTTAATGTTATTTAATTTTGTTTAAATATTGGTTGCACAAGTCTCAACTTCTAGTGGTTTGGTGCGACTAGTATTATATTAATTACTGGTCCCTGCACAACATTATGCATCTCTCCCCTAGATGTGAGATACAACATGCTTTTTCATGTGAAAAGAAAAACACTATGCTAGCCTACCAGATACCCATGTTCATGTGAAAATAAAAACACTATGCTAGCCTACTGAATACCCGTGTTGATGTGACATGTTGTTGATCATGTGGACGTATGGGCAATGAGTTGTTTCATCATTGAATATGGAAAGGTGCATATTTTCCACACTATATGTAAATGTATAAAACATGTATTTAAATTTGGTATATTCAAATGCTAAATTTTGGCATATTAGTATCTATCTATCATTTTAATAATTTTTTTCCACTAAAAATTTGGAAAATTCTATTTCTACATTTTTTTAACAGTACAAATTTCTAGTGTCATTGTGAAGTAACTAATACCAAACGTGTTTCTAAATTTACGATATATTTTTATGTGTTTCATTTGGTGATGCATTCTTTACCTATGACAAGAGACCTTAGATTTTTCAACCAACTCCCTAGACATCATGATTTTTCAGCCAAATCCCTAGTCATCATACCCCTTTTTCCATTGATACCTAATTATTCCATTTCTCTCTGACTTAGGACTAATTATAGCAGAATAGATCCATCTTAACCACATATCTAACTTGGGCAGAGAAGGATCAAATTTCATATGACCAATTATACCAACATAGATCCATCTTAATCACAGATCTAACTTGAGGAAAGAAGGATCTCATAATGTGTAAATTTATTTGACAGTGCAAAAAACAACCTAATTCGTCGTTTTTTATTGATATATTTTTAAATATATGTCAATATTACTTCATATTAAAATATTTTATTCGTAGCCCACATTGGATATTTCATTCTATACAACATTAAAATATTTTATTTAACAATTTTCTTCTTATATAAATATATATGAAGTTGATATCAGTATTAAATATCTTGCATATTTTTTTTGTACTTCTAATTACTTTACATGAAATTATATTAGGTTATATGGATAATTAATTAAATATGCTTAACATTTTTTTTCATTTTTATTATAGTCTACATTGTTTTTCTATTTAGAGATGGATATACTTACACATTGCCTTCACATTGGACATTAGACTATAGAAT
>APFE030448258.1:0-39762 GCA_000404065.3 Pinus taeda | reverse complement strand
GTATTCTTTTGCTAAGGCGTAAATAGTAATATCATTTTTTTAATGATTCTTTTTGCTCATAATAATAAATAAATAATATTTTTGAAGTATTATTTTGCTAAGGCTTACAATTTTTAAATTATAATTTTCCCCATGTTACTTTTTTTAAAAGATCTTAAATAAATATTAATACCATTTCTTTAATTATTCCTTTTGTCATGTTTCTTTTTAAAAACATCATGAATAAATACTGATATCGTTTCTTTAAATTTTTCTTTAAATTTGATCTGCATCATGTCTTTAAATATACATGCAATTACTTTCACACAAGAAACTCCACCTCAAAAATGTTAAGTTGGCACATGATAACAAAAACACAATGTTCAATGCACTGACATGTCGTATCTAGTCCAAGTTCTACCTTCATCTCAAACCTCACTATAACATCCACTTGGCATACCATAAAAAAAAATCATTAAATAAAATTAACACAGAATTACATATTCCAATATTACGTAAGCACTACCACAGGTAAATAATTATTATATCAAGTACTTGGATTTGATTAAGTGATGTGAATTCTTCCCTAATGTCTCGGTCCTAGTGATATTGAATTCACAACCTTGTAACTTAACAATTTGTAACTTTGTGTTTGGAACCTGGATTAATTTTTCATGTCGTCGATCTATGTTTTGCCAACCCAACTTGGATATTATTCATTTACATAATAGTATCCGTGGGTTTACCATTACCCATTCTCAGTTTTGCTAGAACTGAGGTGACCTACAACCCTTCCACCTGGTCACGATCATTGTTGTTTATTTCTATACCCTCGATCAGACAACTTGGGTGCATGGGAGGGGAGTTAGCGTAACCAACTACCCCATTCCCTGCTACAGTGAGTCATTTGCACTCCATCTATTCAAAGGAGGAGGTTCCACTGTCAAGGGTTTGATGTTTCCTAGTTTTTACATAGAAAGTTAAGCAATTGGTCACTCAGGTATATTTCTTTGGGCTTGTTATCTCCTTTACATTGAGTCGAATGGAAGAGGCACAATGTTTCCACAAGAAATTTAATAGAATGGGTTCTTGTTTGGTTACGGGAATAACCCAATTCCTTCTCATATATTCTTCCCAGATTTGAGTTTGGGCTAAGCTCAGTTGGAAAGATGGAACCCGAAAAGTGCTTCCTCGACTATGACGACATACATGACTCCCCTCAAGTAAATCCTTTACTTTGTTACAATTTTTCCGCTTTCCTACATGATTTTGTAGATATACCTCCTTTAATGATTCCTTACTCATTTTATTACCATTCCTTTGAATTGCAGGTTCTCTTGGACTGAGTTCTGTGGGACTGGAAGGAGGCAGGGTTCAATGCTACTATTTCAGCCCCCGAGTATTTCCTATTCTTACCTATTCAGCCACACTCTAGTCTTTGTAATGCAAAATGTTGTTAAATTATGTTGATGCTACATATTAAGGTTTTGTCTTCCTCTTATGGTTTCATTTTTACTTTCCTCCTTTGTTCTTCTGTCTGAGTACAAGGTGTCTATTAATATCTACTACTAGTGTTATTAATGTATACTATAAGTTGATAAGATATTTCTAGAGAAGTTTGGCTCCCTGAATGTGTTGCATGGAACATCCTAGCTTGTTTTGGTGTAACAATGTTATCTACAATCATAAAGATGTAGGTTTGTAGAAAATGTAAGAATTCTATTAAGTTTTCTTGTACTAAGGCTAAAACTATGCATTCCTTCAGTTTTTGTCGTTTTTTTTTTTTTTTTATTTGAATCAAAGTTTTATATATATTTTGTATAGCCGGTTATATTTTATTTTGTTTGTGTGAATTAAATGTTTCTTTTCTCAAGACCCATGTATATGGAATTACCGGGTTATTCCGTGGTTGTATTTTCTTTCTCTTAGTTACAGGATACGAGGGAAAGCTTATGTTTTGATAACCCATATTTTTTGTTTGAAATTAATTTATCATAAAGAAATAAACCACAGAAAAATGTGTTTTTTCGATTATCAAGTTAATCATTTCGAAGGCTTCAATGCATCTTCATTTTGGCTTTAACAACTAATAGTTTCCTTTTTCCATCCTTCCTCTGTAAATAAGTGATTCATCTATGTTTCTTTTCTCCTGTCTCGGGATTCTTCCTCCAGCTATCAGTAACTGACCTATATTGTTGACTAATTTGGTGCAAATTACCCATGGGTAATCTTTTTCTGGTCATCAACATTTATCCAATGGACTTTGTGCGTTTATGGTACTATAGAGGCTTACTTATAGGGAGTCTACCAACTTCGTTGTTTCAACACAACTTTTGGATCTTTGTTGTTTACAGTCTCCCATAAACCCCTTTCCTTAGGTACTCGGTGCCCCTACAAATCATTCCTAAGTATGATAATTTTTTAGCTAAATTAATTTAAAATACCATTAATCATAGAAAAATATTTCTTTTCAAGAAAAGAACACAGAATAACATTTCAGCTAGTTAAACTTCTCGAAAATTTAACTAGATTTTCAATCTTTTGGAAAGTTTGTTGTTCTAAAAATTATCTCAAGTACATAGACATAATAATTTTTCTCAAGAAATACTTAATCTATCAAGTACATAGACATAATAAATTTCCTCAAGAAATATTTAATCTATCTTCATTTGAGAAAATATTCACATATATTTTATCTGTTGTTATTTTTCGTTATTTATTGTTATCTTGACCACAAATTTACAGAAGGGACTACTCCACCCTTCTAACAAGAAACTACCTATTACGCCCATTGTTCTACCACATGCTCCTCAGTTCTAGAGTAGTCATAGTGTCAACAATTTTCGCAATAATTCACTTGCTTGAGTCCAACCCAGAATTATTCACAAAATCTCTCTGCATTTTTCTTTATAGATTTCCACTTGTCTCTCCCACTAAAGAAATATTTTTCCTTCCCCCACTTTTTGACAGAGTCCTATCTTTTTTTTTCTTTTCTAAAAGAAACAGGTAGGGATAAATTCCTTAACTGCCAACTTTCCGATAAAAGGGAATTACTGGGGTTGATTTCGTAAATTCAAGGACTCCACTAAATTCCAAAAACAACTAAGTTAATTATTTTTTACTAATTCATTTTTTTTTTTAATATTTACTCTACTTTAACAAAGTACTGAGTTCACACTATTAACAAAAGAATAGTAATATCCACAATCACCTAGTGGTGTCACATCTCCCCCTTCTCAAACAAAACAATGTCCCCCATGTTTATTTTCTAGTTTTTCCCTTCGCATAAATTATTTGTCTTCCCAAGTAGCTTCCTCCATGCTAAATTGCCTCCACTACACCTTAACCTAGATGATGGCTCGCTTTCATAACATGGTTTCTCTCTAGTCGAGTATACGCTAGGGCTCTACCAGGAATTCTTTTTTTCTGGTTCAACCTATTTCAAATCACAACATAGAGTTACTGATATGTATCTCATAAATATAATCCATAATTCATCAATTGGAATTTAGAAATGAGTTATTAAAACTTGTACCTGTACCTCCTGCTAGTTAATTATATGTTTAGGATGATATATATATATATATATATATATATATATATTATTAACACAGATACATGAAACACGTTGTCGACTCGTACATGGCTGGGAAATGCTAGGTAGCATGCGCTAGGTCCAATTCCTTCTAATATCTGAAAGGGCCCACAGTATCGAGGTGCCAATTTTGTATAGCTTCCCCATGTAAGGGAACTTCTTTTAGGTTTAACCCGCACATAAACATTGTCACCCACTTGGAATTCCCGGTAAGTTCTTTGCTTATCAGCATATGCTTTTTTTGTCTTGAGCTGCTTTTAAATTCTACCAAACTGTTTTTACTGTACTTTCCATTTCCTCTAACATGTAAGATCCTAAGATTAGTTTATTCTAAGGACTATTCCAGTTAGAGGGAACCCTACATCCTTTCCCATAAAGTACCCTAGAAGGGGTCATTTTTAACGATTTAGGATAACATTTGTTATAAGAAAACTCCATAAAATTGAGGTATTCTTCCAGTTATTGGGTTTTTACATCACATACATATGCAACATATCCTAAACCACCTAATTTAGTCGTTCCGTTTTCCCATCTGTCTGTGGGTGATAAGTACTACCGCAGTGGATTTGAGTACCCAATCTAGTGAAGAGCGCTTTCCAGAATGTAGAGGTAAAATTTACATCCCAATCTAAGATAATAATGCTAAGCATACCATGTAGCTTAAATATTGCCCTGATACATATATCATCCACCTTGGTTGTTTAATAAGTAGATTTAACAAGAATGAAATGAGCTACCTTGCTTAGTTTATCTACTATTACCATAATAGAATCAATTTGTCTCCTAGATTTGGGTATATGAGTTATGAAATATAGAGTAATTGTATCCCACTTCTGTTCAGGAATAGGTAAAGCATGCAACAAACCAGTAGGGTGTTTATGTTCTACCTTGACCTATTGACACTCTAAGCATTTTACTAATTGTTCTGTAGTATATTTCCTCATATTAGGTCAATAATATATTTTTTTTAATTACAAAAAATAACTTTTGATATCCCAAATGTGAAGTATAGAACTTCTGTGGAATTCATCCAAGATAATTTGTTTCATAGATAACTGATTATGGATATACATTCTTCCTCTGAAAATTAGCAAAATTTTGTTGTTAATACCATATTTAGTTTGTTTCCCAGAATTTTGTGCAATTTTAGCTTGTCACCAAAGGTATTCATATTTTGGATCTTTCATGACAAATTCTTTAATCTTCTCGGAAATATTAAACTCCACTTGACCATATGATATCTCATAGACATCTTGCAATCTTCTACTTAATTCATCGGCCATGGTTTTCCTTCCCATTAAGATGTTTGATTTCAAAGTCAAACTCACTCAAAAATGCAGTCCACCTGGCTTGGAATGCATTCAAGTACCAAATACACCCTCCTTGGATTTGGTTGTTACCTAGAATGAGTAAACTAGTAATTGGTTGTTATTAGTAGACAAAAATGGATAAACTAGACATTGAAAATAATGGAATAAATGAATAGATAAACATAAATTAAAAACTACACTAGATAATGCATAAAAAAATTCTCAATGAAGCAAACAGATCAATAAAGTTTAGGAAAAGGGCTCTGTTTATTGAATTCTGCAAGTGGAAGAGATACAATAGATGAATTCAAAACACTTGAGAGAATTGTTTGAGAAATGGTGCTAAAAAATCATAAACAAGGAAATTCCTTTCTCAATCTCTTTGTAAGCTTCCTCTCTTTCTCAAAGAAGTATGAATACACTCTCAATGATGAAATCCTCTTCTCAATGGAATATTTGATTACTAGGGATAAATTTTGACATAATAATGCTTTACCTCTCCTTGTTCTTGGTATTCAGATAGCTTGTTTATATAGAATTGTGTACTATTCTTTCCCTCCCTTAGCTCATTAATGAGAAAATGGCTGAAGAAAAGGACAAGAGGATCCCTTTGGGGCTGCATATCACCAATTCAAAATGAAATCGATTGTCCTTTGGTGGTACATGTCAAGGAATCAAAATTCAAATTTTGTGAAGTGGTCTAAGACTGTTGAATCATACCTTTGTTGGACCACATGACTATCAAAGAAAACATCACGTGGTTGTTAAGTTTTTCCTTAGGATGGCCTGCACAGGTAGACTTTTTAACTTGAACCTTCGGAAAACTTTTGATTTCTGTGTTTAATGAGTTCTTTAGTTGGAAAGTCTTCACCTGTACATTTTGCTGGATGAATCTAGGTGTCATCTATATTATACAAATGTTTGTATTACTTTTCCATGTAACTAAGATGGTTTATTAGGATCAAAGTACAAAAACCATCCTTATCCTCAAAGTAATAAAAATCAGTGATAATCCATATGGAAGCATAATATTAATGGATTATGCCAATATATACTTTCACACTCCATGTCTTTTCTCTACCACATGGTGCTCCTAAAGTTATGTGGGCCCCAGTGCCACCTTCAGTATCAATTTTCGCCAACACTATTTCCCTATGTTAGTGCAGTGGTAGCTCCCCCATGCTGTTACAATGGACTGGATCAACATCTAGTCTTTTTTATTATTATTAAAATATTTACAAATACATTTTATTACAATCTAGGACCTTCGGCCACATAATCAACACTAACACATATGCTTGAGGATGCTGGCCATAAAATATTTAACATATCTATATGGGAAAGTAGTTTTCATATCATAAACCTAGGCACATAGTCCCACAATATACATTTGAGTCACCAACATAATAACAAGTACATAAATCTACATTATAAACATGAGAAAGTATTACATATGGTAGCTTTCATGACTCTACCAACAACCTTCTAGTAGATTTCATGTTTTCAGGCCAAGGAAAGAGCATTCTTAATCAATGTTCGCCTATAATACTCAACACTTACCATGTTGTGTGTTGTTGTTTCTCTGCGAAAATGACCTCCAGAAAGCCTTGAATGTAGTTCTTTAGAAAAAAACATAGAATCTTCCCATTCCAAACAACGAACAAAAACTCTACCAAATTTGTTTTCTAAAAAGGATGTTATTCATTACATGAAAAGGAGTTGATTTCATTCTTAATTATTTTATTTTCCTCACATCCAAATAATGAGGAGTAGTATCATGCATCGGAAAGATATTGATATCAATATACCATGAGTCATAATTATCTGGGACATATGAAATTTCATCCTAAGTTAACAATGCTTCAGCATTTGAATATAAATCATCATCATGTGCATTAATGGAATCAACAACTAGGTTACAAATACCTTTTCCTTTAACAATTTGGGATGGTTTTATCTCAATGTCATATTCCTAGAGAGTTGTCATCTTGTGTGCTCTCTTCTCACTAAGCTCTTTATGGACTAGAAATTTTTTAACTATTGTATAAGGGAGAAGTACATTGGTCTTAGATGTCAACAAGTATGGTAAAAAATGTTTCATTGCCTTAAAGACAATAAATGATTCATTATCTATAGTTGAATAATAAAATTTGTCCCCTTCAAAAACAGAGCTCATAAACGTGATGGGGATTTCATCATTTTGATTTTTCTTTTCGGTGATAACAATAGAATGTGCACTATCATATGCAAAAGCATACATAGTGAAGTGGTTAGCAAAATTAGGAGTCATTTATCAAGCCACAACAATCAATTTCCATTTCTCTCTAGAAGGTGGCACTAGAATTAATTAGCCTAAAAGGAATCATCCTATAGTAAATAGTGCTCCATACTGTTTTAAAGGTAATATTAAGCTAATATAAAGGATAGACCATAATCTAGTTGTAAACTAAAATTTCGTCCAATAAAAACAACATATTAGAACTAGAGACATGTTGTAAAATCTACTCCATGGATGGAACATGATATTTTTCCTTATCTTAGGATTTATTAATATTGAAACAATCGACATAGAGTTGAACATCACTATTTGCATTTCTTACAAGAACTAGATTTGCTAACCATTGAGTGTGTCAGATAGTAAATATTATCCTAGCTGCTAGAACTTTATATAATTCACTTTTAACAAAAGGTTCAAGGTTGGGATTCATTATTCTAAGTTTTTATTGAAACATAGTTGTTTAAGGTTTCACTGGAATCACATTTTACATTACATTTGGGTTGAAAGTATTTAAATCATCATAAGTCCAAGTGAACACATGTTTTTATTCCTTAAATAGTCAAATGAAATATGACTTTTCGTTTTTACAACAATCAACCCTTAATTTTATATTTTTTGGATTCGATTTACTTCATAAATTCATAGTTTTATATGGTATAGAGGAAATGTTTGTTTAAGAATTCACAACCTCTATAAATTTGTCATGGAGATCATAAAAATTCTCTGATCGGACAATAGATTTTAAACCCTCAGCATTTAATAACATTTTAACAAGCATGTTGTAACCTTTTTTTAAGTGTTTATTAAAATGATTTCCTAAAGTGTTATAAACCCTAAACCCTAAACCCTAAGCATTTTATAATGTTTTAACAAGCATTTTGTAACCTTTTTTTAAGTGCTTATTAAAATACTTTACTAAAGTGTTATAAACCCTAAACCCTAAGCATTTTATAACGTTTTAAACCCTAAAAGCTAAACCCTAAGAATTTTATAAGATTATAACATGAAACCCTTAAGCAGAAATAAAATTACCTTGAAAATTCCCCCAGTCACCAAGTAAAAAAGGGACAAACTCTGACACAAATTTCTCCTTCTCTGTAACCAAGGACAAGGCTTAACATAGAATGAGACCCATAGATACTTCTTTTAATGAATACAAGAAATTTTAGTGTAATAAAAGAGTGACATTAAATTAATAGATCTAGTATCGAACCTTGGAATTTAAATTGAGATAGAGTACATAAGAGAACCCATACAAGGAATTACAAGAAATTGCAATGAGTACCAGAGAAAAAGGATGGAAAAACAAGAAAGAAGCATTATAAATTGTTTCAAAGAGGTAAGTAAATATAAGAAACTATATTCATACAAAAATATTAGTGAAATGTGTATGAAATACCTCTTCTTTAAGAGCGAAGGATGAACACTCCTATTTATAACCAAGTTTTCCGTGAAAAAATCAAGTTGTGAGGAAAACACATGGCTACAAAAAGCCAAGACAACTTACAGATTTTCAGAGCGGCACCATGGCCATGTGAACCAAGTGAAAGGAGGGAAATGAGGATGTAAATTGAGGTTAGGTGTTTTGAATAATCTTACAAACGCCACCATTAGATCTAAACTTTCAATCTAGATTATTGGCATTGTGACTTTCCTCAAGCCATATGAATATCATGTGGAGTGGGTATCATGATATTCAACAATAACACCAATTATAACCTATGTCCAAGCCCTCAATCTGAAATGGTGGAGTTTTAAAACTGGAATTAAGATTTAAGTTGGCATATAGCAAATATAGCATTGTAATGTTTGAATTGATAAATGCTTGAGTTAATAACATAGATAACAATGTTGGTTTTGAACATTTCCAAGGTAGAAAATGTAGGATGAGGAAAATAGATTAGTATATAATGGAATAACCGTTACTTATAGTAGCAAGTTTAAATGTTACTTGCTTATAATTTACATGGAGTCAAGGGAACCTTGAAAAAGGTAAATAGGAACAAATGTGAGTCTAGTGAGTAGAGACACTATAAGGAACTAACTCTTTAGAATGGGAAGTATATAATTTGAAATGAATTAGAGGGAACAGAAACATAAATTAAGTGGTGTTATACGAGGAGATCTTGTAGTTAAATTATAGTCATATTGAATGAAATTGATATCCTTTACAACAAACAATGCCAATGGATAGTAATGTGATACTTTAAAACAATAATCATATATAACCAAAAATTTAATTAATATCTTGTCAATCTTTAGAATCCAAAATAGATTCCTTGTAACATAATAAAAATTAATAACCTATTCTAGTAGTATACGACATGGAAATGGGATAGATGAAACAATATACAATACTAGTATTTTAGATTCATGGTCAATTTTAGTAATGTTAAAACAAAAAGTTTTTTTTTTAGTATGAGATGGACTTATGTTAGAAATATCTTACTCTAGCATAGCCTACCCTAGCTTGCTTTAGCCAAACTAAACCTATTCTAGCCTAGCCTAGCCAAGTCTAGCCTACACTAACCTATCTTAGTTTACTCTAGCCTAGCCTATCCAACTGTAGCCTAACTTACTTTAGCATAATTGGGCCTAGCCTACTCTCACCTAGCTTAGCATACTCTAGCCCATCCTATCCTAGAAAATCCTAGCTTTCACTAGCTTGGCCTATCCTAATCTATCCTAGCTCAATTTGGCCTATCTTAGCCTCGCCTATCGTAGGGTAGCATGGCCTACTTTACTCTATCCTAGCCTATTGTAGCCTATTGTAGCCTAGCTTACTTTAGCCTATCCTACTCTAGCCTACACTATCCTAGCCTACATTACACTAGCCCTAACATATCCTACTTTATCCTCACCTAATCTAGCCTACTCTATCCTAGCCTAGCCTACACTAGCTTAGTCTAGCATAGCCTAGCTTACATGAGCCTAGTTTAGCCTAGCCTAGAGTACACTAGTCTAGTATAGCCTAGACTAACCTAAACTGGCCTAGTCTAGCCTAACCTAGCCTACTCTTGCGTAGCTAACCTACACTACCTTATTCTACCCTAACCTAGCTAGCCTACAGTACCATAGCCTAACCTACTTTACTCTGGCCTGCCTAGCCTTGCCTTGCCTAGGCTTGCCTAACCTAGCCTTACCTAGCCTAGCCTTTCCTACTCTAGCATAGACCCTTGTTCGCATAAATTTGTGCAACCTAACGTACCCTACCCTAGCCTACTCTATCTTAGTCTAGCCTACACTAGCCTAGTCTAGCCTAGCCTAGCCTACACTACCCTAGTCTAGCCTAGCCTAGCCTAACTTTACCTACTCTTACCTAGCTAACCTACACTAGCTTAGTCTAGCTTAGCCAGCTAGACTACAATGGCATAGCCTAACCTACTTTACTCTAGCCTAGCCTAACCTACTTTCCTCTAGCCTTCCTTGCCTAGCCTTGTCGAGCCTAGCCCAACCTAGCCTACTCTAGCCTAGACCCTTATTAACATATCCTTTTCTAGCCTAGCCTACTATAGCCTTGCCTTCTATACCCTAGCCTAGTGTAGCTTTTCCTAGCATAACCTAGCCTAATTTAGCTTAAGCTATCCTACTCTAGCGTAGCATAGCCCAGCCTAGGCTTGCCTAGCCTAGCCTAGTCTAGCCTAGGCTAGCCTAGCTTAGCATAGTTTACTCTATACTAACCTATCCTACTCTATCCTCACCTAATCTAGATTAGCCTAGCCTAGTCTAGCCTAGGCTAGCCTAGCTTAGCATAGTCTACTCTAGACTAACCTATCCTACTCTATCCTCACCTAATCTAGATTAGCCTGGCCTAGCTTACTCTAGCATATCCTAGCCTACTATAGTCTACTCTAGCCTAGCCTACACTAGGATACCCTAAAATAGCCTACTTTACTCTAACCTACACTACTGAGGATGATATTTATTAGGTTGTTAGCCCAGTTCATGGTTTGTAAGAGGCTCAACACATAGAAATTTTGTTTATGAACATTTGAATTGTGATGTACAATAATTGATATCTTCAATAGCATGTACTAAGGATTTCCTTCCTGTTTTACTCTGTTGTAGGGGTTATTAAGCCTATCTTTGCTACTTTCTTCCGATCTACGCCTTTCATTTGTTGGAGATGATGGTGTTGTTGAGAGGTTGGTTGTTTTGAGTCCTGGTAATGAGAACTCAAGTGTCATTATTGAAGGGATTTCATCATATACTTCTGGAAGATCTTTATTGTTAAGGTTACCTGGTGGCAAGCCATCATATTTCTAGCAGTCAGAGAAGTCTAAGTTGGTTGGAGATGATTTCCTCTCAAAGGTAGAGTATTAACTATAGTATACAAATATAATTAAATGTTGGAATTATGATACATAAGTTGTACTTGATGGCAACCCACTCATCTCAGATGATAAATTATAGTGCAGCAAATTTCACGCACTTTCATGCAGTGAAAAGTTCACGCACTTTCATGCAGAGAAAAGTTCATGCACTTTCATGCAGAGAAAAGTTCATGCACTTTCATGCAGAGAAAAGCACACACACGTGGGAAATATTATGGTTGGTTCATGGTATTAGTCCTTGGTATTTGAACCTATGGTTTTGGGCCATGGTATCTCGTCAGAAGTGTTGATCCTAAGTACCGGGTCCACGGTATTATTTTGTTATGGTTTTGGACCATGGTATTAAGGCCTAAGACTATAAAAGGAGAAGAAGATCATTAGGCAAAGGCATGGAAAAAGACCTGAATATCTGATGTAGTATGAGATGCAGTATGCAGGATATGGGTTATGATGCATTGCTTGATCTGAGCTAAGGAGGGATCTAACCGGTTGATGGAGAACAAGATCTAAGGATAGATCGGGATCAAATGGTTTGAAATGAATCATCTTTATATGGTTTGATCATGGATAGACTAGATCTGAATTATTGATGCATGTTTTATTGTATGCATGTTATGATCTGGGTATGACTGATGTCTGAAACAGCCGCAAAGTCATGATTGAAAATGTATAGATCTTTACGTGGGTTTGATTAATCATAATGAAGTATGATATTTGAAGTTGCAATTTGGTTTGATTGTTATTGCATAGTTCTATAGTCTGCTCTGTGTTCTGGTGACCGTGTTGTTGACAGGGTTTCAGTGTTTCAGTGATTCAGAAATTGATGATGCTAGTATTGATTGTTTTGTGCTTCAATGATATTGATGGGTCCAGTATGAAAATTGGATGAAACGTGGCCTTCAGATTATAGTGTTGTGCTTCAGGAGTATCTAGACTGAAAATGTATGAAACGTGGTACCTGGAGGAAGAAAGAGAATGTTTTTGCCTTTTGTAGGTCAGCACCTACGTACTAGTACATTAGCTAGTACAAGAGCTAAGGGGGTGGTTGCTCCCTTCCAGTAGCAGCTGGAGAACGAGTAAGGGTTGGAGCATTTCAGTAGGCCAGCACCTGTGTACTAGTAAGTGGATCGACTAGTACAAGAGCTAAGGGAGGTCGTAGCTCCCTTCCAGGAGAGTCTGGAGAACAAGAGAAGGTTGTAGCCTTCTGGAGGTAGAAGCCTGCATACTGGTATAAGACTGCACCAGTACAAAACTATTGTAAAAGAATTTTCTTATTAAAATAAGATAGAAACGACTTGCAGCAGGTAGTTTTCACCCACATTGGGTTTCCACCTTATATCATGGCGTTCATGTGTGCTTCTTGTGTGTGATGATCTATTATGTTTTACTGCACCTGCTTACTGTACATATGGTTAAAGAAGTTATGATGCACTAAGTAAAGATCAACATTTAATGGATTAATTGAATCATAAGTATTCTGGATATACGCTAGTTGCATTAGACATAGTTACATATGCACGCGAGTTCCCTTAATTGAAGTAGCGTATATGTATCTAAGTATGGAAATGAAACGTTTTATTGATCTGATAATACTGATTCACCCCCTCCCCCCTCTCAGTATTATTTCCAACAATTGGTATCAGAGCAGGTCCTTTGGTAGAAGCTTGATCGCTTGAAGGAGATCCGTGGAACTATGGGAAAGAAGCTTAAGAAGAAAGCACCTAAGAAGAAGAAGACATCTCAGAAGAACTATAACAGTGGGTGTATGGATTGGGGAATATGTGGAAGAAGCTCATCAGGTTCAGAATCACTTCAGAATGAACATGAACAAGATCTATCAGGTATGAATTTGTTATCCTCTAGTGATACATCTATTTATCCTCTTAAAGATGATGAAAGTGATAGCGAAACAACTGAACTTGCGCTTATGGGTGAACAAGAAAGATATCAAATAGAGGCAGAATTTAAAAGGCTTACAGACAAAATTAGAGATCAACAAGATCTGTTGAACAAGAAGGAATGTGCCTTCAAAGAAGAATCTATCAAACTAAAAGCTCAACTAGAGGAGGGAAATAAGGTAAGGAAGTTATTCAAGGAAAAATGTCAAAATTTGTACGATGAAGTGACATCATTAAGAAATGAAGTCAATGAAAGGAGCACAATCATCAAGAAACTCAGAGATAGATCCAGCTATTATGAAAGGCTTGAAGCTACAATCCACTCACTAAAGGAAGATCTTGAAGAATCAAAGAAGCAGAATAGAGATATACTCCAAGCTCTTGAAAAACAAGAAAATGAAGTTCTTGAACTAAGACATTAGTTAGAAGAAGGAAGAAAAGTTGAAGAAAACATGAAGAAGCAATGTCATGAAAAGGAAGAGCATCTCCAGGTTGAGGTAAATATTCTAAAAGAAAAATTAGAAGAAAAGGTTAAGCTCTTAAGATTTCAAGATAGTACTAAGATCTTGGATGATATTCTTAGTAGTCAAAGGTCTCCTGCTATCAAAAATGGTCTTGGTTTTCATGAATCTGTTGAAGGAGAATCTAGTTCACAATGTAATACAAGGAACTCTAATGCAAAATCTGAAATGCTCCAAAAGGAGATGAGAGGTCAATCCCATCATCAACTAAGGAAAGAAATTCTTCAAAGAAATTATTTTACTCCTCCAATGGACAATGTTGAATGTTATGTATGTCATAATCTAGGACATGTTGCAGCCAGATGCAGAAGAAGAATGGTTCAAGACCATCAAGCAGAAAGATCATCACGTTCCAGGTACTTTAATGGATATTGTTTTTCTTGCAATATGTTTGGTCACAAAGCTACTGGTTTCTACAGGAGGAATATGAAACATGCAAGATGTTATGCATGTAACAAGCTTGGACATACAACAAAGGAATGCAGAAACGAAGTACAGGCACCATACCAAAAGGAGAAAACATCCTCACACTTGAAGATATGGAAGAAGAAGGAAGTACAGTCAAAAAGATGTGGCACAACACAGTATACTCAAACACAGCACAACACAGACATAACAGACTCAGGGGGAGCTCAAAATGTAAAACTTTAGTGTCCTAAATCTCATACACAAGCTTCATAAAGGGAATTCACGTATATAAATGAGTTATACACTGCACAGTCGCATATATGTCAGTTTGAAGAAAGGCAGTGGGACAGGCTCAGAAAAAGGGTCTGATATGATTCAGTCCATTATTTTCTCTGTTTGATAATGGTTACAATCTGCTAATGATGTGTGGAAATGTCTTGATAAGATGTTTAGAAGTGTTTTGATTCTAACTTTTTGATGATGATGCCTTGATACTTCATGCTATATATGAATGATTAGATCTGATTGTTGGCATAGATTCAGGGGGAGCATATGCATTTAATAATGAATTGTTGGCCTTATGGTTAGTATTCCTTGGTGATGATGATTATATGGCTAAATGATACATCCTGCTATGATATGGTTATGAGTTGTCCATGATAAAATCTCATATGATTCTTGGGGTTACATAGTTGATGTTCAGATCATATTTGTGGATTGATTCTTAGATGGTGCATATATGATGCTTACATGGTGATCTTCATAAGGATAAGGAGAAGTACAAAGCTCGAAAACACAACTTCATTACTTGATGATGAGTCACTCATATGCTATTGTCGTCATATGCATAAAGATCATATAATACAGTTATGATGCAATATTCCTATAGTTCTTGGTGCTCATGTGGATGAGGATTGTTGATGTTGATGATATAAAGAAGCCTTGACAAATGATCTTGAGCTCAAGATACATAGTGCTAGATACATGAATGATTACTCAAAGTTGGATTGTTGGAGACATGATGATGATGCGTTCTACCTATATGATGATACATTGATACTTACATATGATGATTGACGCAGATGTTCCCAAAGTGATGATACTTGGATCATGTAGATCTTGATGATGATGAGATAACTATGGTGATGAGTTTATATCTATATGCAGACATAGCTTTTTACAGGACATTTACAGGTTGCTGATTTGGAATTAGTTATACGCGAGCTTTATGAGGAATATCTGTGTATCTACGTGTGTTTCTGTGGATACAGTCGCGTATATGTTGGCTTGAATGAAATTAGTGGGCCAAACTCTAGTTGAAGATAGTTTGATATGGGTCTGACAGAGACCATCTGGCATAGGTTCAAGGGGAGCAAATAATCTTCTAATGATGCATTGTTGGCATTACCTTAGAAGCTTTTGGTTCAATTTCACAACTGTTGTTGGTTTCAGGTGGAACACATTCAGAGGGAGAACAGAAAGAGAACATGGTTGCTGATTTGAATAATGATTGACAGATGCTGCTGATAGTAGTTATTGATGACATTCATAGACTTGCTCTAGATATTTTGTCTCTATGTCATATATGTCTTTTGATTATCAAGGTCATGTAACGCCCTATTTTCGTTTCCCCACTATGGCTGGGATGAATGATTTAATGTACTTGTTTATCATGAGTAAACTTCTGGTGTAAGCCCACTTGGTTGGGTGGATGAGTCAATATTTTTATATCCTCACTTCGTTGAGAGATGGATGTATGTATGAGTCTTTGGTGATAGGAAGGTCATTTATGATAGAGTCATGTTCTTCTTGTAGAACATTTTTTTGCAGACCTTGCTTATAGTTAGGGGGAGCATGAACAACAATCTTCAACTAAACAGAGTTTTCAGCATGTACTCGGAAGGAGCATGGACAGATTGGTACACCTTGGCATATACAAAGCGGGAGCTCATTCAGAGATTTCAGCAGGTACTCACGGGGAGTATGGTCAACAGAATGATTATCAAGGAAAGAGATTATCTTGGTCTGCCCTTTGCCCTTGATGTCAAAGGGGGAGAGTGATTTGGTATTGTTGCCATCAAGTCCAAAGGGGGAGATTGTTGGCATTATGATGCTTGTGTTGTACTTGATGGCAACTAACTCGTAAAATATCAACTCACTTATATATATCTAGATGAATCTACGGAACAGATACCAGATGTGACAGAATGCATGGGATGACAGACAACTCAAAGGAATCAGATGACAGTTCTCATTATGACAAGTTAGTTTTTCCATCAAGTCCAAAGGGGGAGATTCTTGGCATTATGATACATATGTTGTACTTGATGGCAACTCACTCATCTCAGATGATAAATTATAGTGCAAAGAAAAGTTAATGCACTTTCATGAAGAGAAAAGTTCCTTTCATGCAGAGAAAAGTTCACGCACTTTTATGTAGAGAAAATTTCCTTTCATACAGATAAAAGTTCATGCACTTTCATGCAGATAAAATTTCACACACTTTCATGAAGAGAAAAGTTCCTTTAATGCAGAGAAAAGTTCACGCACTTTCATGCAAAGAAATGTTCCTTTCATGCAGAGAAAAGTTCACGCACTTTCATGCAGAGAAAAGCGCACGTACATGGGAGATATTATGGTTGGTTCATGGTATTAGTCCGACAGTTTTTGATCCTATGGTTTTGGTCCATGGTATTGCATCCAAAAGAGTTGAACCCAAGTATTGGGTCCATGGTATTGTTTTGTTATGGTTTTGGACCATGGTATTGAGTAAGGCCTAAGACTATAAAAGGAGAAGAAGATCATTAGGCAAAGGCATGGAAAAAGACTTGAATATCTTATGTAGTATGAGATCCAGTATGCAGGATATGGGTTATGATGCATTGTTTGATCAGAGCTAAGGAGGTATCTCACCGGTTGATGGAGAACAAGATCTAAGGACAGATCGGGATCAAATTGTTTGAAATGAATCATCTTTATATGGTTTGATCATGGATAGACTAGATCTGAATTATTGATGCATGTTTTATTGTACGCATGTTATGATCTGGGTATGACTGATGTCTAAAACAACCACAAAGTCATGATTGAATATGTATAGATCTGTACGCGGGGTTGATTCATCGTAGTAACGTATACATCATGAAGTATGATGTTTGAAGCTGCAGTTGGGTTTGATTGTTATTGCAGAGTTCTGTAGTCTGCTCTGTGTTCTGGTGACTGTATTGTTGACAGGGTTTCAGTGATTCAAAAATTGATGATGCTAGTATTGATTGTTTTGTGTTTCAATGATATTGATGGGTCCAGTATCAAAATTGGATAAAACGTGGCCTTTAGATTATAGTGTTGTGCTTCAGGAGTATCCAGTCTGAAAATGTATGAAACGTGGTACCTGGATGAAGAAAGAAAAGGCTGCTTCCTTCTGTAGGTTGGCACCGACGTACTAGTACATCAGCTAGTACAAGAGCTAAGGGGGTGGTAGCTCCCTTCCAGTAGCAGTTGGAGAACGAGTAAAGGTTGGAGCATTTCAATAGGCTAGCACCTACATATTAGTAAGTGGATCGACTAGTACAAGAGCTAAGGGGGTTGTAGCTCCCTTCCAGGAGAGTCTGGAGAACGAGAGAAGGTTGTAGCCTTCTGCAAGTAGAAGCTTGCGTACTGGTATAAGACTGCACTAGTACAGAACTATTGTAAAAGAATTTTCTTATTAAAAGAAGATAGAGACAACTTGCAGCAGGTGGTTTTCACCCACATTAGGTTTCCACCTTATATCATGGTGTTCATGTCTGCTTCTTGTGTGTGATGATCTGTTTTGTTTTACTGCACCTGCTTACTATACATATGGTTAAATAATTTCTGATGCACTAACTAAAGATCAACATTTAATGGATTAATTGAATCATAAGTATTCTAGATATACGCTAGTTGCATTAGACACAATTGTGTTGAAGTAGCGTATATGTATCTAAGTATGGAAATGAAAAAGTTTTATTGATTTGATAATACTGATTGAAACCCCCCCCCCCCCCCCCCCCCTCTCAGTATTATTTCCAACATCATAGTCTTAAATACATTTTGAAACAAGTATTATCTTCATATGAAAAAAAATGGGTCATGAGGATGTTGGGTTATGACCTTGAAATCATCTATAAAAAGGGAAGTAAAATGTTGTTGCAGGTGCACTATCAAGAAGGGATGAGGAGGTGGAAGCATTGCTTTCTACCATTTTATTATCCAACCTAATTGGATAACTGAAGCAAGGGATGACTGAAAGAATGATGAAGATGAGTGGACACTCACTCAAAAGTTGTAGCAATGTCCCAATACATCCAATACATTTATTTCGAAAAATGATTCATTATGGTACAAATATCACTTCTATCTATGTAAGAACTCCCAACTCAAACAAAATATTCTTTTGGAATTTCAAACCTTTCCTTTACGAGGGAACTGGAGGTTTTAAAAAAAATACCACGGGGTCAAGAAGTAATTTTTTTGGGATGAACTTAAATATGATATTCATAAGTTTGTGGAAAAATGTTTGGTTAGCCAATAAAATAAGCTTCAGATAATTAAAAACCTAAGTCTTTTACAACCTTTTCGCATTCAGATTTAGTTTTAGGAGGAGGTCTCGATAGATTATATCCCAGGTTTACCCAAGTCTAAAGAAAATAGTGTCATCATGGTGGTAGTTGATAGACTTATCAAGTCTGCACAATTTTGTGCACTATCACATCCTTTAAAAGCTAGTACAATCACTATTTCTTTTATGGAAACACTTCAAAAGCTACATGGAAACCCAAATATTATTGTAAGTGATAGAGATACCATTTCCATCAGAATTTTTTGGACAAAATTATTTTCTTCCCTTCATACTCAATTAGCTCATAGCTCATCTTATCATCCTCAATCTGACGGGAAAACTAATATAGTGAACAAATATTTCTAAGGATATCTTTGTCTCTTGTATCTAATAAATAAACACAATGGTCAACTGGTTACCTCTAATAGAATGGTGGTATAATAATTCTTACCATACTGCAACAAAAATGACCCCATATATAGCATGTTATGCATATCATCAACTCTCCATGACATCATTTTTAAGAGAAAATTCTAAGGATAAGGTAGTGGAAGATCACACCAAGCATCAACATTAATTTCTCCAACTCTTAAAGGATAACCAAACTTTGGCAGAAAATTAAATGAAAGAACAGGTAGATCAACATCATACTAAAAGAAGATTTGATGTAGGTGATTGAGTATTTTTACGACTGCAACCATACAAGAAAATGTCCCTCAAGGAAGCTAAGAAGGATAACAAATTATCTCCTAAGTAATGTGGTCTTTACAAGACGTTGCAAAATATTGGTACTATGACATACAAGTTAGAGTTGCCTTCATCTTCCCGAGTACACCTATTTTTCCATGTCTCATGCCTAAAGAAGGTTATAGTTGAAAAGCTTCTAGTTCAAACAATATTTCTATAACCTGACAAGGAAGGAAAAATCATATTGGAGCTTGAAGAAGCTGTAAAAACAAGAACCTGACAACTACAAAATCGATCAATTTTAAAGTATCTTGTTGACATCTAATCATGGGGATTGGGTGAACTTTTGTAAATAATGGAAAATGAAGATTCATCGGGAGGTGAAACCAAAGAGTCACTCCCTCATGTATATAACCATGAATAATATTAATGAATAAGCATAATTAATTTGAGGAGTTACCTCTTGGCTTGACATGGTATCAGTGCTAGTGCCATTTTTTGCTTCTCTCTTTACTCTTGTAAATCCCTCCTCCCCATGTTCTACTTGTTTTGCAGAATTGGCATCTCTGTTATGCTCCATTTTCTGTGTGAAGGAGTAATATACATCGAAACCTGTGTTGCTGGAGGGTCAATTTTATGCTACATAGAAGTGTTGTAGTATAGTTAGAAAATCCTCCATGTTGCACGAATGATATATGGTATTTCGATTATTTCTAAGCGAGTTTGGTTGTATTACATCACATTGAATGTGTTTTATTGGTGTATTTCGTTGGTTGAGCCAAATAGATTACCGCTCCTACGGCATCATGGTGCTCTTCGTGACTGTATGAATGATCCAGGTGGATATTGGTGGCCACGCAACTATCCCGTTTGGACCCCCGCAACTATTTCTTTTAGTTTTCTAGTTTCTGTAATTATAACACAATTTACTATTTTTAGCAGTTTTTTTGGGTCCTAGAGTTCCAGAGCCATTTTGAGGCCCTAAACGACATTTTTGGGAACTCTAGGGGCAACATGGGTCCATGGACCAATGTTTCCCTTCCCAGAGTCGTAGTTCTCAAATATATCTTTCTAATGAGCTATCGTACGCGTCAAACGGAGATCGTATGCCAATGTTACGACCCCGCGAAATTGATATACGAATTTACCCAAACGAGGCCCACAGTTTGGCATTTCATCTTCTAGGGTTAGGTGGGATGTGAATGGTTTTTCGTTGTTTCTAAACAATAAATAGGCCATTGAGCCTCATTGTAACACAATTCGGAGGCATGTAGCCACCACATCTCTTCTCAGAGATAAGCTACCATTGCCCTAGCTGGTTTATTTCTGTTTCTGGTTGTAAACATATTTAAGTATTTTCTATTAATGAAATGAAGCATTATTTTCACTGCATCTTTGTGTATATGGTTATCTCTATATTTTGTTGTGTTCCTATTTAAGTCCAGATCAATGAACCACTACATAGCGGAACCATACACCATTTTTCTCTATAGTCTATCCTTCGACCGCCTCTGTCATAGGCTATATGATCCCTTTCTCCTAGCGAGGGGATCCCTAGTGGGTGTCCCAGACCAGGTAGGACATATAGATTCTGACAAGAATTGGCATATACCTAAGAACAACGAGCTGGAAATTGGGTTTATGTTGTTGGTTCTTTACTCCAACAAAGTGAAGGCCAAGAACGGTATTCCTCTGCTTCTCCACATTCCTGACCTTGTAATACTCCTCCTCCCACCATTTCTGTTTTAATACATTGTTTCATTTTTAATACACCACTATGTTTTTTTAATACATCACTCCCACTCCCATTTTAATACACTATTGTGTTTTTAATACACTGTTGTGTTCTCTAATACATCACTCCCACTCCCATTTTAATACACTGTTGTGTTTTTTAATACTCTATTTTTTAATACATGCATTGGCCTCCATATAACTCAGTTCACCGATTCTCTCCTCCTCCATATACCCTGATTTTACCTCCATATAACTCGGTTCACCATTTATGTTGACCCTCCTCCACATACACCTTCCCATAAACCTCCTCGCCCATATACTCCCTCCCCCACATAATCCCTCTCCCAAATTACCCTTCCCCAATAATACTTCTCATCTATACATATCAAATCGTAATGTTTTACACTATAAGATCACTTTATTCCACCAGAACTACATTTTTTACCACCAAAAGTGCAAATTTTATACATTGGCAGCAGAAGTATTTTTTGCAGTACAAATATTTTAAAGTGCATTAATTGATATCTATTATGAGAGTGGTTCTCACTGGGAAGGAGAAATATCCTGAGTGGTCTTGGAATATCAAACAGACTCTCAGTTTTGATGAGTTGTGGAAAGGGGTTTGTGTAGGATAAGGAGACAATGAACTGGAAAATCCTACCACAGACAAGGAATTCGCCATTTGGGAAAAAAAGAACAGCAACGCATATGCCTTGATTGAAACATCTGTAAATGAAGAGGTGAATCGCCATATTTCACCATTTTCGAAAGCTTTTGAAGTGTTCCAAAAATTGAAGGAACTCTATGACTTGCACTCTATGCTTGAAGTTGTCCAACTGATGGTTAAATGTTTCAGCCTTGAATTACAAAATGATGATCCTCTTTCTCTTGCATCAGAAGTAAAATCTATTATGCATGATATCAAGGTCACTAATGTAAAACTAGGCATTCCCCTGATATCGTTTTTCAACACACATTATCCCACTTATTCAAATTATCTTGAGTCATTTTAAGCAAATGGAAACCTCAAAGAAATTACCTTTGAGTCTCTATAAATAAATTTGATAAGAGAGAGAAAGATTTTGGGAAGAATACAACTCCTCACTATTATAAAGAAATTGTGTTTCTTGCACATAGAGAGAAGAATCATTCTCAAGATTCTTCCAGAGGAAGACGTGGTCGAAGAGGAAGAGGAAGAAGAAATTTGAGAGGCAGGTGGGGCGGACATTCTCAATGAGAAAATTTTGATCTTCATTGCATACATTGCAATAGAGATGGATCACATGATGCATCCACATGCAAGTTTCCTTGGGACAAAATTGAGCTAGAAAGAAATCAGCCCAAAGGTAAAACCAGTGACAAAGAGAAAGGTAAAGCACCTCAATCTGCTCACTATTTTGTGGCACATTGTAATACTGGAGTAAATGAAGACTTATTTAATGCTTCACTTTCTTCTTGGAAATATGATTGGTTGCTTGATTCAGGAGAAACTTGCCACATGAAGTTTAGAAGATATTTTTTTTTTAAGAATTTACTAACAATGTTAATGGAGAAATATACTTTGCAGACAAATCAAAACTTGAGCCATCAAGGCTTTACACAATCACGCTCAAATTGCCTAGTCTTTGAAACTTTATTTTGCCTAATTTTTTATATCTCTCACAGTTGAGAAGAAACGGGTTCACCTTGATCCACATCTGCTAGTAAGAACACTCCATTGATATATTTGATGGCATGGTTGAGGTGATAAAAGCCTCAAATCACTCACTTCTCATGACGGGCATAGAATAAAAAGGCTTCTCAAGTTGCAACGTACTTATGTTTATGCACAAAATTTCTCATACAGTTCTCATTATGATGAAGGTACATTTGCATCAAGTCTATTATGGCATGCTATATTTGGACACTTGAACTATGACAAGCTTCACTTGTTGAAGAAAAATGGTGTTACTGGTTTCCTTATAATTCCTATGAAAAATAAGCAATGTGATGCTTGCATTCTAGGAAAGCATAGAAAACAGTATTTTCATGATTTGCATTCTACAACACATAAACAACTTGGACTCATTCATTCATATTTATGCAGTCCAATGCCTTTTCCTTGTACAAATGGAAATAAATATATGATGCCATTTATTGATGACTGCACCAAAATGTGCTGGGTTTATTTATTGAATAACAAATCTAATTCTTTTTAAATATTCAAGAACTTTCATACATGGATTGAAAATCATGAACAATCTCATATTGGCTCTATCACACTAATAATGGAAAAGAATACACTTCAAATGAATTTGAAAACTATCTTCGACAACATGGGATCAAACGTCAAACAATTGTGCCTTAAAATCCCCAACAGAACAAAGTAGTTGAAAGAATGAATAGGACAATCTTAAATATGGTACGTTCCATAATCTTTTTCAAGAATGTAAAACTGATGTTTTGAGCTAAAGCAGTTCTATGTATTATATATGTAAATAATATATGTCCATCTAATGTTATTAGAAATAAGACTCTCTATGAAATGTGGTATGGCCACATTCCTTTGGTAAAGCATCTCAAGGTATTTGCTTCCACCTATTATGCCTTGATACCAAAGGTTCATAGAAACAAACTTGGTGCAAGGTTTCATAAGTGTATCGTCTTGGGATATTCAAATACCTCCAATGCATACCGTCTCTATGATGAAGTTAATAAAAAGTTTGGTGTATCTAGAGATGTAATTTTCTTGAATCTTCCAAAGACAACAATGTTTTTGAGCAACAACTTGATCGCTTGGATAGATTTGTAAATGTAAAATCATTTCAAGAATTTGATAATCAGATTCCAAATCTTGAAGGGGGGATTCCTATATTGGATCAATATGTGGAATCTTCTTCTGAAGCACTCTCTCCCCCACATGAAACTCCAACCACTAATGATGCTTTGAGTGACGTGATTGACAAATTGGGAGACTCAATCTTTATTTAGTCCCAACTCAATCAAATCAGCAACTTGGACCATATCAGAAAGGTCCCAAAGTGGCTAACAAAGACACTTGAAAGTGTTCATCCTAATGAGGTTGGAAATACATGAACAAGAAATTCAACCACGAAAAATAGAGGTGATGTAGATGATTTTGATTCACCTATTGATATGGATGTTTCTTATGATTGTGAACTGAATTTGTCTATAGATTTTGAACAAAATTCCTTCAAAGAAGTTGTTTCTCATGATGAACGGAAAGAAGTGATGCAAAAGGAGTATGATTCCTTGATAAAGAATGGCACTTGGAAGCTAGTTGATTCTCCATGGGGAACCAAACCAATTAGATGCAAGTGGGTCTACAAGAACAAGTATAAAGCTGATGGCTCACTTGACAAGCACAAAGCTAGGCTTGTCAAAAAAGGTTTTCCATGAAAGTAAGGGGTCGATTATGAGGAGACATTTCCCCCCACAACAAAATGGGCTACCATCTGGACACTCTTTGCCTTAGCAGCTTAGAACGGTTGGAAATTCCATCAAATGGATGTAAAAACTAAATTCTTGAATGGAGATCTAAAAGAGAATGTTTTTTTGTCCCATCCTGAAGGAATTGTTGTGAAGGGACATGAACATAAAATATGAAAAGTTGTGAAATCATTGTATGGCCTCAAGCAAGCACCGCAAGCCTGGTATGAAAAGCTAAGTGAGCATCTTCTGAAACTCAACTTGAAGAATTATGATATTGATGATGCAACTTTGTTTGTCAAGAAAGTCAGAAAAACGAATGTATATCTTGTGGTATATGTAGATGATCTTTGATGACAGGGAACAATGAGAGCTAAATTTCATCCATAAAGAAGGAATTGAGAAAAGGTTTTGAAATGACTCACTTGGGCTATGTTCACTACTATCTTGGTATTGAAGTAACTCAATATCTGAAGTCTACATTCCTCTCTCAAAAGAAGTACATTGGAGATCTGTTGAACAAGTTTGGCATCGCTGAGTGGAATCATTTGCTTACTCCAATGGAACAAAACATAAATCTCACATCTATTGAAGGGAAAGAATTTGAGGATGCAACAAAGTATAGATAACTTGTAGGAAGTCTCAACTACCTAACTACTATCGGAGCAAACATTTCATTTGTTGTGGAATCCTCTCCAAGTTTATGAAAAAGCCTTGTGAGGGGCATTGGTCTGCTACAAAAAGAGTTCTAAAGTAATTGAAAGGAACCCAAGAATTTGGACTCAAGTATACATAGGTGGGTGACTTGAACTTGATCGGATACTCTCATTCAAGCTTCGATGGAAACAAAGAAACTAGGTTATCTACTTTTGGTTATGCTATGAGTCTTGGATCAGGAGTTGTCTCCTAGAGATCATGCAAACAATCAGTTCGAGTAGATTCCACAACAGAGGCAGAATATGTGGTAGCAACTGACGCAACAAAAGAAATTATGTGGCTCAACACATCTGTAATAAGGTTGAAAACACATCTATAATAAATTTTTCCAAGACAATCCATCTACGCCCTTGTTCCACTAATGAGCATATTGTAGACATCTTCACCAAAGCGCTTGGAAGAGAAAAGTTTGAAAGATTTATAACGATGCTTGGACACACCAACATCCCTTCAGATTAAGGGGGTAATATTGACACCTAATCATGGGGATTGGTTGAAGACTTGTAAATAATTTAAATAGTAAATAAAGGAAAATGAAGAGTCATCGGGAGGTGAAACCCAAGAGTCACTCCCTTATGTGTATAACCATGAGTAATCTTAATGAATAATCACAATTCATTTGAGGAGTTACCTCCTAGCGTGACATATCTCATTAAGTGGAAGAACTTACTTGTTCAAGATTCCACATGGGAGGATAATTATTTTATACAAAAGGATACCAAACTACTCAAGCATTGAGGAAAATACTTTTTTGAAGGAGAGGGAATGTTAGGTCCATATAATACTGGTGTACCCCTTTTATTGTTATTGTTATGCCACATAAAATCCCACTATTGTTATTGTTGTACCCTTACATTATTATTGTTATGTAGGCCCTAGTTATATTGTGACCCTTTAGACTCCTATATATACCAAGGAGGCATTTTCATGTGTATCATCCAAGAATTGTTCATTTATGTGATGTAGAAGGGGGTTTCCACCTCGAAGAGGCTTATTTTCAAGTTGTTGAGCTATGTTTTCTTCTATTTTTAAGGTCTCATTACATAACATTATCCATAACATTGAATCTATTCTTTCAATTTTCTAATAGTTTTTTCCACATTCAAGGGGATCTCAACATGTGATTCAACCTCTTGGCCTTGTGATTCTTATTTCATACTAAATATTTCATTAACACAGTTCACACTCAATCTTAACGTCTTTTTCTTATTTGTGTTATGAAACAATAAAATTAATATCTTTGTCTTACTATGGTACATCCATTTCATTCTAAAACCTTTTAACTAATTTGAAATAGATCTTAATTTCCACATCATTTCCCATAAAAATCTAGTGTGTGAACTCTTCTCTGGTTCCACTTTATCTCCTACCTACTACCCTTTATGCCTAATTGGTGTTATGAGGTATAAAATGTTTTTTTTTACCATGATTACTACTGATACCAATTTTCTATTATATTCATATCAAAAGTCATAATTAAAGTTGGAAAATCTATAATTATTACTATGAGAGTGTATGTAAATTAGGTAAATTATTTTTTCTCATTTAAAACCAAATTTGAGAATATTCATATGCTAAGTAATCACTCTTATTTTCATGATTTAAATCTATTATAATATTTAAAACCACATATACAACAAATCTATAGAACAAGTATACTCGTATGAATAGCAAATGCTATAAAATGATATACAACACCAATATATACATTTGATATTTCAGAAATTATAATATAGGTATTAAAAATTGTGGTAAGAATTTTCATAGTGATATAAGGATTTTATATATAAAACTCCACATTAAACTACATAATCAATCCTACATTATTGGATCAATTACTAAACTTCCCATAACAATACTTATACGACTTATAAGAAACCCTACAAAATTTTGCAACAACACCTATATATTCTAAATAACAATCTTTTATTACCAAACAATTACTAAACTTACCACAACAACACCTATATGGCCTATAAGAAACCCTACAAGATTTTGCAACAACACCTACATATTCTAGATAAGAATCCTTGATTTCCGAAATGTCTATATTTATTTCAATATAAAAAAAATTATTCACCAAAACTCACTTTAAGGAAATGGTAGTTGTTAAGAAATAACATCATTGCACCATGAACTTAAGATATTTATAGTTTGGGATTTTATTATTTTCAACATGCTAATAAAGTTAATATTATAATTCTTTCTTATTAAATTTTGTTTATTATACTTGTGGTAGGGAGGTTATATTGTAATCTCAAAATGTATTGAATTTAATTAATTTACAAAAAATTTTAAAAAAATCTGTAATGTTTAATAAATTTTTTTTGTAAAATTAAATATTAAATTTGTTTTTTGGGAAATAAAAATTAATTATTTTGAATATTTAAAATTCTGGTAAAGTTTTGATTTAATTAATTTTATAAAATTAAAAATTTATTTGTCAAAATTAAAAATTATTTAAAAAACACACCAACTGTGCACAAAAAATAACAAAAAGAATTGATGTTAGAAATGGACGGACTGCCATCAATAAATGATTGTAGTCTCGGCATAGCGTCTTTTAATTATGCATCATCTTCTCCTTAAGTATAGATTATTCACAAATGTCTTTATGAATATGCCATATGTCTTCATATTATTTATTGAAGAACTCAATGGCCTGATAATAGATGGAAACAAATTATTTCGAGCTTTCTAAAATATTAACTTAAAAGGCAAGGAAAGTTCAATTAGTTTTCTCATTACAGAGACCTTGAAAATAACCTCTTGAACATTTCGATCCTCTAACCAATCTTATTATGAATAATAATATTATGTTGGCAGTTATTTGGAATATGTTTAACTTCAACTTATTTTGATGCATGCGCTAGATTTTTTTAATATTAATTTAATTTATATTTTAAAAAATATAATTTACACAATAAAAAGTTGGTAAATCAATATATATTACTTAAATACTTAAAAATAACATAAAACCTTCACAATAAAATGTTATATCTTTCATAAAAGTATATCCTACATGATAATGCAAAATCAATAAAAAAAATCGTTTTTAATAATTTTGTAAAAAAAAATATTAAAACCTTCACAATAAAAGTTATATCATTTCATGATAATGCAAAATCAATTAAAAAAAATGGTTTGTACTAATTTTGTAATTTTGAAAACAGACGCTATATATATTAAGTGGAAACAACATTATCATTTATTTATAATTCTTAAATTTTTTCTTAATAATTTTTTAATATAAAATTATATTTTATTTAAAAAAATATTTAATATTATTAGCACAAGTTAACCCTTGATTTATTATAATCATTTTTTTAATATTTCAATTGGCTTTTCCATATTAAAGATTTTCCAGAGAAAGGATTCTTATTCTATTTAAAAAAATTATTTTAAAATTTACATTAAACTACACATCTTTAAAATTAAAGATTATATATGAAACAAATTTAGATAACTCGTTTTACTTAATTATGCTATATATTTTACTCAATATATATTATTCTCTCACACTTATACACAAAACAATTATCTAACTCAATTTGCCTACATGTAATTCTAGTTGTTTATCTATTATTATTATAACAATTTAAACTAATGTAAGCCTTAAATAAATCATAAAATTCATATTTTTATTTTATTCAACATTAATGAGGAAAGTTATAAATTTTAAGTCTACATTAAACTAGGGTTTATGATTACCATGTAACATATGGTGTATAATTAATATATAACAATTTAACCATAAGAAAAATTATAAATCCCAGGACTTAAATTTAATTTTATGATGAGTATTTAGCATACTTTATAGTTAGATACCTTAAACTCGCTTTTATAAAAACTCCGTAACATATTTTGTATAATTAATGTTTAAAAATTTAACTATAAGAAAAATTATAAATCCAAGGCTACCTAAAATGAGATTTTATGATTACTATGTAACGTATTCTATATTTAGATGGTTTTAGAGGTTGTTAACATTATAACCCTCTAAATTACCAAGGCTACCAAAAATGATAGTTTATGATTACTATCTAACATATTTTATATATAGATGGTTTTTGAGGTTGTTAACACTATAACCCTGTAAATTAATCTAAAGTAGCTATCAATTACTTTGACATAAGAGGGAGTTACTAAGCAATGTTGCATATTACACTTTTTAATATTGCAATTCCTTACTATTAAAGTTTCTTTGACTATAGTCACCGTGAGTTAATGAATTTCATATATAAATGATTCATGCATTTTTTTCATAAAATTTTAAAACATAAGTTGTTAATAATGTTAATTCTTAATCTACCAATTATTTCGAAAGATCAAATTTGTCACTATACAAACATCTTCTCTAATGCAAAAATTAGGGAAATATTTATACCTTCTAGAGATTTTGATTAGATCTATACTAATTATATAAATTTGACATATTTATATAAAAATATTACCATTTTTAATATATATAAATCTTTTTACATGCTTATTAATTAAATTCAAATATTAAACTATGGAATATAATAGTTATGAATAAAAAATTATTAATATTTAAATTTATTTTAATAAGATACACTTTTCTTACTGGATTGTATTATCTTTTAATGTAAGAATTGATAAATAATCTAATTCTAATCTTTATAACTAATAAATTATTAAAAACACATAACTACTTCCACAGACTTGGAATTAATCCCACCCATCCGTGCACCTATAAATCTGGACTAAGGATTACATACAACCAAAAAAACCCATTAAA
This sequence comes from Pinus taeda, assembly GCA_000404065.3. Lineage (NCBI taxonomy): Eukaryota > Viridiplantae > Streptophyta > Pinopsida > Pinales > Pinaceae > Pinus > Pinus taeda. Next base: position 9,528 of record APFE030448258.1, on the reverse strand, counting down.
ATTAGATGATATGTTCCTATAATATTTTTTTTTAATACATTCCCCCTCATCTACATATAAATTTTTCAAGAAAAATGTATATATCACAATCAACCAAATGATTCTAACCATAAAGGCTAGGATAATGAAAAATAAAGATGAGTTATGCAAACTCTTTCATGCATATAACTTTCCTTGAAAAATAAAACTCACTTATGCAAACTATTTCATGCATGTATCTTTATTTTATAAAAAACATTGAAAACATAAATTATTTAACATAAATTTATACCTTATCTTATTGAAAATTTTATCAATCAAATCGTTTAGTTAATTCTTGAACATAAAAAATCATTTCCACAAACTTGACATTAATCTCATCCATATATGCATATATAAATTTGTGATTAAAGATTGCATATAAACGAGGCTTCCACAATCTCAACTACTTTATCTAATAGCTTGCATCACACCAAACTAATCACTCTTTTAAAGATAATTTGTTTTTGTGTTAGAGTTACTATACAACTCAATAGAGGAGAGATGTTGTGAAGTAACGTTATATTTAAAAATAATATAATAATACTTATACCTACAAATTAAAAAATAACAATAACAACAACAAAATAGTGTCCAACATAAATAAAATATTTTAATTTTCAATTTCATTTTATATCAAGTTTATATAAAAAGATAAAGTAATTTAAAATAAAAATAACAATTCACTTTTTAGTAGAAGAAAGATATATACTTTCTTCACTACTAAATATGGAATTGACAAAATATAATAGTGTTGATATTGCATAATGTTTAGTTCATTATGTGTGTGTGTGTTAATGCTAATTATATACAAGATATCTCAATGTCCATATTAAAGAAAAATAAGGTGTTTTAACCTCAAATATATATGGAGAGAAAGAAAAAGTGATTATTCTTATTCGATTAAGATGTGCTTTAATTCAATATATAAGGGAGATGGGTAGTCGTGTCAATATTTAATAAGAATTTGGTATATAACAATTTAAAAAATATTAATAATAAAAATAAACTAAATATATGTATATAGGATAAAATATTAATAACAAGAATATTCAATGTGTGTATGTAGAAAGAGAGAAGGTATGTTTCTCAAACCAACATAGATCCATGTAACTCAGAATCCACCGAGAGAGGTGCAAGCCTTTCCTCAAATTCTGGACTCAAAAATAAGTTTACATATTTGATCCTCTTAGGAAATTTGGAGTTAGATCGATAAATATTAATACCAATATAGATCTATTTAAGTACAGATCTAACTAGATCTAACATGAGCCCAAAGAGATCACATTTCTTCACCTACAAACTTCTTTAGAGTGTAAAATATAATGTGTTATTTTTCATTGTTTAAATTGTATTTTTAAATGTTAAATAGAGTATATATAGGACCAAATAAACATTTCAACATAAAAACATTACAAAACATTCATTTTTTTTTATTATAGCCAATATTGTTTTTCTATTTAAAACATAATTTTTAACTTTTATTTATTTTTTATTTTAAAGAGAACAGACACACAAACTTACACATTTAAATCATTTTTAACTTTTATTTTTATTTAACTTTATTTTATTTTGAAGAGAATGAACCAACAAACTTAAACATCAACCTCCATACTCAATTATTTCAACTATATATTTATATTTTATAATTTATATATATATATATATTTGTTATTTTAATATATTTCAATTATTTTCTAATTTGACTTTTTAATTTACTTTTCTCACTAATATTTAAATTAGCTTTTAATCTAGTTATTATTACTAACCTTAATGCTATACTTTTATGTGTTTAATAAAAGATAGAGTATACCAAAGTCTTCATTGACAAAATGCAGGAACCATAGGTACGACTTCTAGGTCGGTTAGAAATATGTCAAGTAATTCTCGCTTACGGAAGCAATGCGTGATAATATGCAGCGTGCTTTAACGTAAGTATACTATGTACAAATTTATAATTGATGTAAACTCGTAATTATCACATCCGGCTTTGAGTTTGAAAAAACAACAGAATTTGAAAAATGGGGACATACATTACAAGGTTTCTACTAAGAAATAAATAAATTTGAGAAGCCAAGAGCATATATGAAAACCGCAACGACTTTGAAATCAAAGGCAATCCTATGTATTTAATATCGAAATTGCTCATCTATGTTTGACAACCGGTTTCTTCCACGTTTAATTTGAAAACTAGACGTCGGGTTTCCAATGATGGATGGAGACAGAGAAAAGACCAGACTGGCATCTTGCATAAAGTATGGGACCCATCCCTAACAAAACAGTGCTGATGGAAGTTCTCCTTTCCTACGCCACCACCAGGCATAATCGTCCGGTTAGACACAACAAATATTTTGTCAGGTTTGCGGGTTTATAGAACATTGAAGGGTAGCAAAAGTTATCTGTAAATTAAAGGTCAGCTCCAGAAATTGATCTGCAAGTCACCGACAGCCCGTGAAAAAAGCAAAGATTCGGAACTGACGATGAAAAAAACAAAGGTCCATCCGATGCAGGGCTGCAACCAGAAGAATCAGAGAGAGGACTACGATATCATCCCTTTAAGGGGCTACTCTCATGGCAGACGTAGGGTTCTGCAATTTTTAATAATGATGGCGGTGATGATGCATGTATTTGTGGACAGTGGGAACTGTGATTTTGAGATAAACCCCACAAGAGATCAAGAAAGTCCGGCGACATCAAGCAGAAGGGCGTTGATTGGATCTTCACCACCTGAGTGCAGATTTAAATGCGGCAGATGCACTCCCTGTGTGAACGTACTAGTTCCAATCCATCCAGGCACTGCCAGTCCACCGAATTACTACCCGCAGGTTTGGAGATGTAAATGTAGAAACAGGCTATACACTCCATGACATCAGTCTTTGTGATGTTAGCTTGTTGATTTATTCTAGTATTCATCCATTTGGACCATGACATAAAATATTCTATATAGAAATCTCAATGATGGTGGTCAACATATGAAGTTCTCCTAGCTAGCTTTCTCAATGTGGTAAAATGTTGTTTTACCAGTTGAGATAGTGGAGAGAGTTTTATCCGTACCATAATAGATAGATGGATTTAGGAACTTATGTAAAATAATCTAGTTTTAAATATTACCATGCGAGATGAAGTTCTTCTATATAGCATTTTCAAAGAACATGATAGACTGTTGTTCTACCAATAGTAGATAGAGTTTTACCAGTTATCTGAAAAATAGATGGTTTTATGAAGGTATATAAAAATATTCCAGTTGCAAAATATTGCCATACTATTCCCTGCTTATGGATACTTGCATAAGGAACATATAAATTTGGATGTTATAAATGCAAATAGGAAACAAATGTCCATAGATGGTACTTGATGCAGGTATAAGGCACAATGTATAACTCTCAATATCACAATACAAACAGGCCGAAAGAACTGTTCATTGATTCACCTACATGGGCGAAAGCCCTGGTCTCTCTTTACTGTTTAGTAATCCAAAGGGATGGGCCTCCAGCACAATTGTAACTATGGTAAAAAAGTGGTCCTATTGCTATTACTGAGCTGAATACGATTCATACTGTGATGAATACATTATAACATGTAGTAATGTTATGTATAAGTTTTAAACATTTGTTTCAGATTGAGGAAGTGCTCTTTGTTGGACTGCTTATATGGTTGTTCAAACCCTGCTTCTCACTAACTACTACTGTTAAATCTTATGAAGCGATGGCCAATATATGGAATGTTAAAAGAATGAATCCTACCAGTTGACCTCCTAGCCCATCAAGTATGAGACCTGTTAGTTGTCCATACAGGTTCGGAAGTACGCCCTGGCCTCTCTTTACTGTTTAGTAAACCAAAGTAATCCTAGCAAACCATCAGACATCCACTAGTATTTATCAATCTTAAATGGCATATTTCCCAGTGAGCTGCTACAGTCAACTTCATTTAAATCCGCAGTAACCTGTACATCCATCAGTAGTATACCTATCCATAAATAGACAAACCATCGGCCGACCTTTTCAAAATCATATTCCAAATAAATTCATTTAATTCCTAGGGGAGGGGGGGGCGATATAGCTCCACAAGTATTCCCTAAATATGTCATTTTCCATTAACCTTATTGCGAATGGCAGGGTGCGGCATACCGTTGGCGTTCATGGTTCATTTTCCAATGAGCTTATTGAGAACGGCGGGATGGACCATACAGTTGCTGTTCATAATTACAGTTCCAGAGCGATTGATTCTAATTGGCCAGTCATCGAGTTGTCAAGCACAAGCAATCCGGATGGACTGAGTTTTCGCTCCGCCTCACAAGTTACAGCTCTCCTGTCGTCAATGACGGATTTCGGCTTTTGGCATTACACCTCTAGAGCTCTGAATTCCAGTTGTTTGCACAGATACACTCTAGGATAGTTTAATACTCTTAAAACCATTAAATATGACTGCTGTTTTATTTTCAATTTCCAATTCTGTTTCTACCTTAACCAGAGTTTGAATCTAGGCTGTTGTCTTTACACCATTGGGAATTTGAACTCCAGTAGTTTACATGGTTACATTCTGAACGACAATATACAGGGTTAGGGTTAGCTCAAAACTCTTTCTTTTATAGAGCTAGGGTTTTATATTATTCAGGATTTGAATCTGGGTTGTTGGTTTTCATTCTGGAGGGCTTGAACTTAGGTTGTTCGTATAGCTGCACACTGTGCCAAACACAATATATGTTGAAATTATATGACAACAAATTCCTCTTCAGTTGGATTGAGATTTTATTATTCAGTTTGGGGGTGTAACAAGACAGCTTTATTTAGAATATGGATAGGAATGCATTTAATGAATTTAGTTTTTTTGTTTAAATGTTATAAATCCATGTGTGTCCATAGAGGTTGATGACTTGAGAGAGTTCAGAGGAACGATTGTGCTGATTGTAATTTCCATATGTTGAATAATAAGAGAACCGATACCATTGTTCAGTGGATGTTTCCCTCCTGAGGTGAAGGACGGTTTTACCACGTAAATCCGTGTGTTTATAATTTTGTCTATTTTGCCATTGTTTTTGTTAGTGGTATTTTGTATATTTTCTGATGTGTGGGCTGTAAGGATTTCAACAAGTGGTATCAGAGCAGTTGGAGGCTGCCTAAGGGGTTTAGGGGTTGCGCACCAGAGGTTCTGAAGAGTTTTACGAGTGATGGCAAAGACACAGAGTTCAAAATTCGAGATCGAGAAATTTGATGGGAGCAATAACTTTGCATTATGGAAGGTCAAGATGCGGGATACACTATGTGTGCAGGGTGTTGTGAAGGCACTCGCGGGAAAGGCAAAGAAACCTGCGAGTCAGGATGATGACCACTCAGAGGAAATGGAAATTGGAGCTCTCATTGTTGTTCCTCTGTGCTTCGCGGACGATGTATTATTCAGCATTATGTTTGAAACAACAACAAGAAGGCTCTAGACAAAACTAGAGACCATGTACATGACTAAATGCTTGACGAACAGAATCCTCCTGAAGCGTCAGCTGTTTACCTTGCGTATGAAGGAAGGTATGACAATATTGGAACATTTAAATACTTTTAATACTCTTATTTGTAAATTGGAAAGCACGAGTGACAAAATTTTGAGTGAAGATAAGGTGGTTATACTATTAAGTTCTCTGCCTAAATTTTGGTATCATTTTGTAACTTCTATTAGTTTTAGTTATAACGAGGCTATTAGCTTTGATTCTATTGTTGGAGCTATGATTTCTGAGGAGACTCGAAAGAGATCTTCTCTGGAAACTTCAACATCGGAAGTTATGATGGCCAAAGTGATGCAGGAGCATCCAGCTCCGAGGAGACTTAAAAGGCTGACAGTCTCTCGAAGAATTCCGAAACAAATGGTCATTCATTTTAACTAGACAAGCGTTGGGCTTGTCGGTCATTTGATTTTACTTTTACTTTAGTTTTTTTTTTATTTTATCTGTCACAGTTGTTTAGGAGACTGATTACAGGACAATTAACTAAATTAGTTCTTTACAGTTGTAACAGTTAGAATTAGTTTCATAACTGGCAAAATAAGTTACTTTCTGTTAAAGTAGTTTTACCAAGAACAGTTGAAAACATTTTTCATTTAAAAACAGGAGGGACATCATTGTACGGGCTCTCTCCCCCGAAAAGAAAAACAGAGCAACATAACCACTTTGGTTTATCAGAAAAAAAGAATATACATTTGATTTCTTTTCATTACTGTAAAACTAAAATCATCAGATTATTTCTCTGCCATCAGAATCATGAACTCAGAATCATTTTGTTATTTTAGAAATTATCATCGTGTGTGAAGTGTGTGAACAGCGACTACAAAATAGAAGGATCAAATAGAGAAAACGAATCAAATACAGGCGGACGACCGAAAGTCGAATTGAATCATTAACTGTGAACGAAGGAACAGAGAAGAGACCCAGAGACGGCCCACAGATAACGGAAAATTTTCATTCGGCGACAGAGAAACTACAGGTACTGTAAAACTTGATAAACCCTCATGATATTGAATGCATGGAACGAAAGCTACAGAATTCGAACAGGGACGCATTATAATTTTTTCTCTTAACTGATATATGTAATAGTATCAAATATTCAAGAACAGAGTTGTGAATTTCCATGTTTCATTGACAACAACATAAAAGAGCGAGAATCAAATAACCGCTGTAGAATATAACTCCTTGAATATATTAAGCCATGCTTATGTAAAGTACAGACGGGATTCGTTATTGAATCAACGACACACACAGTGACGACATGACCAAAACAACTTGAATCATAGCAGTTGAAACAAGACGCCGAGGGCTTGTGGTGCCCTAATACAAGATAACCAGAGGAGAGTTCGACACCGTCGAGGAAACCCTCAACGATTCGATCAAACACCCAGATGCCGTCAACAAGTGACCCAAACGGAGTTATTCAAAAGGAGGATAACGAATAACCAGAACCCGAAAAGGGTTATATAATTACAGGACTCAAAAGCAAGCAAACAATAATCTGAGGGACATTAACCCACAGGACTGCATTTTTAACTGAGACCAAGAACCTACAGAACATTTAATATCGACAAACACACATATTTTCTACAAGTGGAGTAGAGCTACCCGGTGACTGAAATCACGAATCCACCAACGAGTTCGAAGGGCAGCGTTGGACATCGAAGGAAACGAGTGGGTACCTGTGACAGAAAGGAAAACACCAAACAATCATGTTAGAAACCGGCATGAAAAGCCTAAACAAAAAAATGAGGTAAAGATCCAGCAAGAATTGGCGACAGTTACCTGTAGAGGCAGAAGAGACTCGAAACAACCAGGAAAAGACCACCATAACCTGCTGACAGTGGCAGAAAAACGTCAGGGACGAAACTATAAAAACCCAAAACATTTATCAGGGAGAGTAAGCTTACCAGGAGATCCGAAGAAGCGTGGAGGTTAGAGCAACCCTGCAAGTTAGGAATAAACCAGACCAGTTAAATGGAGAACTGCAAACAGTGAGAGCATGGAATTCAAACCGATATGCTATCGACTAACAAAACCATAGAAAATACCGATAAACAGAAATACGACAGTGCAGGACTCGAAAGTGTTACCCACAGTCTTCATAACACTAGCAAGCCACGGCGAAGGCGTCATTGAAACCCTGGAGCAAAGACCCGAGGTTTTTTTTTTTTCGCGGCACAGACAGAGCGTCTCCCAACAAAAACGAGGTGAGGAAATGGTGAATGAAACGCGGAAACACTAACAAAAGGGACAGGAACCGGCAGGTGTGCCTCTGTAACCGGAAGAGCAGGTTAAAACCCTAAACCCTAACCACGAGGCGACGTACAGGAAAGTAAATTCCGCAATAAAGCCATCCGGACGCGTAATAAAGGTGAACAGGTGAACCAAACGGCGGGAGCCGTCATAAGTGGTATCAGAGCCAGGTTTCTTTTTGAATTAGAAACAATGGAACAGGCAGAAGGTGAAGGTGAGGTAAGAGGAAGAGGAAGAGGCAGAGGACGACTGGTGCATAGACCAGTAGATGACGGACTGCGAGAAGAGATCAGAGTTTTACGAGAGAGATTGGCAGTGATAGAAGCTGGAGGAAGACGAAACCCAGCGGATAACAGTGATGAAGAGGCAGTTGAGCATGAGCAGGATGATTTTGAGGGGATGACACCAGAATTGAGATTGTTAAAATCAGTTTTACTATCCAGCCATAAACCGAAGCATGAGTTACCCACATATGATGGTAGTTTATCAGCGGAAGTGTTGTTAGACTGGTTAAGTGAAGTGAACAAATTCTTTGAGTTTGAGGAGACCAGCGAAGATAAACAGGTGAGATTTGCCGCCACCAAGTTGAAAGGACATGCGTCCTTATGGTGGGACAGCGTTCAAGCCGAAAGAAGGAGGTTAGGCAAACAACCAATTAAAAAATGGGCTAGGATGGAAGCAAAACTGAAGGAAAAGTTCTTACCAAAGGACTATCATATAATGTTGTACAGACAGGTACAGAACCTGAAACAGAGGGGGATGACTGTGAGAGAGTTTACAGAAGAGTTTTACAAATTAAATCTGCGAGCAGGATATGTAGATGATACCTCAGAGAAGACGGCCAGATATGTAAATGGCTTGAGAGGGGAAATATTAGACGAAATTGGTATCCTTTCGCCGCAGACGTTAGAAGAAGCCTATCAATTTGCATTGAAGGCTGAAGAGAAGATAAATAGGAAACAGAACTCCCGGAGAGGAGGAGGTTCTGGCAGAGGCAAGGGCAAAGTGTATGGCAGAGGTAGAGGTACAGCCTCGAACGAGGAAGGCAGCAGCTCTAAGTCTACTGGTACAGCAGAGCGAGACAACAGTAACAGGGAAGGACGACCAGCTCAAAGGGGACGAGGCTTTGGTCGGGGCAGAGGGATTGTCCAGTGTTACCGTTGTCATAAGTTGGGACATAAATCTTATGATTGTCCGGAAGGGGAGCCAGCAGGCGGAAGAGGAACCTATATTGCCCAGACAGAGGATGCGGAGGAAACACCTCAGGAAGCTGAGAATGCGCCTGAGATAGGTGAAGCCTTGGTAATGAACAAAGTACTGTTGAAGCCAGCCAAGGAAGCTGCAGAACCAGATCAGCGGAAAGCATTGTTCCGCACTGTCTGCAAATCACAAGGCAAATGCTGCAAGGTGATTGTTGACAGCGGAAGTACCGACAACCTAGTAGCTGTAGAAATGGTGGAGAAATTGGGATTAAAAAGGTTGAAACATCCCACTCCTTATAAGGTATCATGGTTGCAGAAGGGACATCAATTGTTGGTCGATGAACAGTGCGAAGTAGAGTTTCAGATTGGGAAATATAATGACAAAATCCTTTGTGATGTAATGCCAATGGATGTCTGTCATTTGTTGTTAGGACGACCTTGGCAGTTTGACAGAGGAGCAGTCCACGATGGGAAAACGAACTGTTACAAATTTGTGAAAGATGGGATCAAGCACACGCTTGTACCCATCAAGGAAGAAAACACAGCAGAAGCCAGTGGAGTGAA
>APFE030448257.1:41863-87547 GCA_000404065.3 Pinus taeda | reverse complement strand
ACAAAACCATAGGTGGGTCTGCCCAACCTAACATAGGGTCCAAAACCAAAATTTTCCGGGGCGCTGCCTCGGACCCCATAAAGTGGGGTTACAGGTACCCCTCATACCCCCTATTAACTATGTGGAAAGAATATAACACAACCCAACAATTGCTTCGTGTAATAATATTAATACTAGGCTTATCTTTGCGAGGCTCTGACCTCATCATTTGGATGTTCTGCATAGGTTTTTGGGTTTTAGTCTTTTTTCCTTACATCTTTGCGATAAGTATCAGGCAATATTCGATGGCATGGTTAAACTTCCTACAATACTAACAAGAAGGGTGAGTCAGATTTTGACAGTCATGTGTGAAATGATTTGCTTCCCCACAGTTGTAGCAAATAATTTGGCCCCGACCATTTCCAGCTCATCCTCTAAAGCCTCTTCCTTAGCCTTGGATGTGCCCTGCACTTGCACCCTAATCTTGAGGCCAATTTTCTACCTGAATCCTATATGTAGGTGTCTGTTCATGATTAGTTCATAACTTCGACAGTTGCACTCATCATGACCTATTGATTTGCAAAAATTTCCAAAAAAAAGATACGAAGTCTATACAAAATTTTATAGGAGATGACAGTTATCAGTTGCATGTTTCCCAGAGGTTTGACAAATAGCTAACCATAATGCTACTCCTGTACTAGGCCCAACAATGTTTTCTGGTTTTAGGGGGATACGACCCCTGCAATAAGAAAATTATGGTATATTGGGCAGTGGTCCTTATCATTACCATGGCCCTTACACTTCAGGAACCAAAATTCTGTGCACACTTTAGGATGGACATCTTTTCCCTTCTTAAGGCTTTGTAACTCCTTATGTAAACTGGCCAACTATGATTGAATTTGTTGTACCCCCAGATTTGTATTGTGCACGAGTGAAGCTTCCAACCTAATGGCAATCTCTAAGGCTTCAGCTAGCGTTCCTATTTTCTATTGAGATAGTGGCAATCTCAGATGAGGAAATACCATAGCAATGTACCAGTCTTTGTGTTGATCATTCGTGATCTTCATATTAGCCTGCTAGATCAGACACTTCAATCTTTGATCAAATTCCCATGTAGACTCATTTACCCTATGTTGGATCTCTTTAAAATCTATCACTGATTGGGCTTGTGCTTTAGGTTTCTTAAACTCATTGTTTAATGCTTGTTGTGTTTCCAACATAGTCACATTAGGTTTACCTGAACAAAACTTGATATACCAGCTCAATGCTTTGTCCTATAGTGTTATAAACAACTGTGATTTCTTCATGTCATCATCAGTTATCTATTGTGCCTTCCATACATCATCTGCTATGAACCAAAATTGCTCAGGGTCTTTAGTCCCCAGACCCTTAAACACAAGCATCTTCATCGTGTTCACCATGTTGAATGATGGAGGTGGAGGTGGAGGTGTAGGTGTAGGTGTGTGAGGCAGAGGTGATGATAGAGGTGGAGTGGCAGGATTCGGTATCCCTTTGGTACTCCGCCTTGCTACCTGCAATGCACCTAGCGGTCTCCTCAGAACACTACTTTCTTCGTCGCTATTAGATGCTCCTAACAAAGGACTGTATTCAGCACCTGGATCTAGGTCTCTTATGAATGTTTTCCCACTTCGCATAGCTCCTGTCAGATCTCTTCTAAACATTAATTTAATGGCATAACCCTTTTTTCGCACAATAAAATTTTAATCCAAGTTTTTAAGGACTTCAGGTACTTACCTATTGGCCCCTTGAAAAGTCTGCGCTCTGCTTTTCTATAACTAGTGGACGTGTCAATCATGAACTCGGTAATGAATCCTCCCAGAATACTATCAATCTAGTGATCAACAACCTACGTGATTTTGTTATTTAAAGCCTCCAAGCGCTTCATCAGTTATGGGGTCCACAAAATAGGGCCATCAAGCTTCCACGTAGCCTAAATATTTAATAATTTAGAAAACCACTCCTATAATTTGTACAGAAAAGAACAGAAGATAATTTCATGCTCGTCAGTACACAGATATCTATTCAGCCACTCTTTCTTGGACAGACAAGGGCTCCTGTTTTCCTGAACCACGAATTCGTGCAGATTTCAATCTATCCACTTATCAATTTCTTTCTTAGTTGGGAACCATTTATTCGAAATCACACATTCCTTAGATAGATCCAACTCCTGGCAACGAAACCATTTGTTGGCTTGAGGGGTCTTGATGCAGGTTCAAATTTAGCTGCGCCAACCAACAAAACCCTAACTGCTGGCCCTTTCAGCAACAACCCGTGTAGCACATGATGCAATCTAAACCAAATCAGTATTGGGGCATGATAAATCAAGATTTCCACATCCAGAGGTCAATGTGATGGGTTCCAGTGGATTCTAGGGTTTCTTTTAGTCCTCGTGAACCCTAACGCTTAAAAGATAAATGATTGCAGTAACTCGCTAAAATATAATCTTAACCTTCACAAAATGTTTTAATCATTCATAATAGTAAGTAAGACATAGATTTTCTACTTTCGTGCATTAATTAAACATTACTTCATATAAATTCAAAATATAAGAGTGAATACACACAAATTGTGTAAGTAAAGATAGATGCACATATACACAAGTATAGCTTCAAAATAGTCTTTTATTGATATAATCTTTCAGTTACAGACTCTTCTTCCCCGGACGCTCAGTTGTAGGGGCCTACACACTCAGCCTATAGACTTAGCAAGGCCTCTATGCACTCAGCTACAGGAGCCTTCCCCTTTGCCTAAGTACAAGAAATGGACTTGCCTGCCTTAGCTTACTTGCCCATAAAAGTCTTTTATATCCAATTACTTCCTAGACTCGCTATGTCTCTTCTATATATAACCTTTTCTTTTACAATACCATGGTCCACAGACCATGGGCAGTCACAAAAATCCATATCTTCTACCACATTAAGGGACTAAAGCCCCTTTTGACTCCTATGACCTTCGCGCTCCGCTCCCTCAAAACACCTAGACTTTACAAGTATACTAAAATTTATTACAAAAATTTACCTTAGGGGACCCTGTCCCAACACACAACAATCATTTCTTTCCACAAAATGAAGGTTTATTTATTTATGTTTCCACTGGTAGTGAGCTTCATAGGTCTAACAAGTTTTCCAAGAACTAGTTCAATATTAGCACGCATGCTGCTAGGTGACCAATAGAGCGGTTGGAAAGTGTTAAATGTTTAGCATTTTAGTGCAATATCCAAACAAAAAACATATAATAGCAAGGTGAAAATCGACTTAAATTAATAGAGCTAATAGCAAGGTGAGAATTTCTTTTGATTAATTAAACCTAGTGGGAAAGTATTGCAATAATTATTAGGTTTAGGTTTTTATAATACTTATCTTAAAAACAAAATATTTGGAGTTATTTCATAGCTTGTTGGTTTTATAATATTGATTTTAAAAGAAAAAATAATTTGAATTTATTTCACAGGTTAGCACCAAGGGTGCCAATTTTAAGAGTTTAATGTTTAATTTGAGAATTGTGATATATAGGCTTTCCTGGAAACCTATACTGCAGCATGTTCCTCTACTCAAACATCAGTTTTCTATGTACCCAAAGGAAATTTTTGGCTTAATCAAGTTTCCTTCTCATGGCCATGTAAGAATGATAATATCAAGGTGCAGGTGAAGTGTTAAAGATGGCCTATCTCATCTCATCTTTGTAAACATTTTCTTTCATTTTTTTTTTGTCATCTCTACAAACCTTTTCTCTCTTTTACAATGAGTTGGTAACTATATTGAGGGTACTTGTTTAGAATTTTACCTCTCCCTTTTTCAATTAATTTTCTTATTCAATTTTAATTCAAGAACCTTTCTAGAGCCTGTTAGGGTCCTATAAGTTATAGGATCTCAAGGTGATTGAGTATTTCACAGTTTATAGATTTCAAATTGTTCGTAGATTTAAATATTCAATCGATTTCACAAAAAAAAGAGAAAAGAAAAGAAATGAAAAGAGGGTATATAAAAAAAGAGGAGAAAAATAAAAAAAGAGAAAAAAAAGAGAAGAAAAGAAAACCCCAAATGTTGTTCAAATCATACAGTCTAAGCATGATTGAACAAATTTCAATTTATGTTGATAGGATAGAAAATAAAGATCTACCAAACAATTTAAGCTTGGCATATCAATAACTAGGTAGGAATGAAATTGGTTCAACTGTTCAATCTTGACCAATGGGAGAGATAAGTGATAGAGTAGGTTAGAAAAAAAAAGAAAGTGAAAGGGGTTTGCAAGCCCAAATGCCCCCTACAAAGGCAAAAAGAAAAAATGTTAGATTAGAAAAATAAGGGTAGGTAGGTTGAGAAGAATTGCAAAATTGAAAGGACTTGAAAGGTTCTTTTAAAGTTTTATGACATAGTTCAATGTTTTTTCCTAATGTCAGGAAAGAAACTAAGAAGATGGAAAAGGGGTGTTATACTATTATTCATAACATCTATACTCTGCCCCCTTATTAATTCTCCTACCCCACCACTCAATTACCCATCACATCGAGTATTACCCACCCCCCATCTCTCATCTAATCTTGGCACTCACCATTCGATTTGATGGCCTATATCACTTTTCGCCCCCCCTCACCCTCCGAACGTTGATGCTAGGGGAGGGGGGCAGGGTCTGAAATCAGTGGTTTCAAAACACTTACATGTCATGATGTTAGGATTTCAACCCCCCCCCCACCCCCCCCCACACTCATTTCTCTTAACACTCCAAGAGCCCCTCGAAAAGTGGTTTCCCATTCAACTAAACAACCTCCCTCATTGTGACCATTCGCCAAGCCCACCACCTCACGATGCCACTCTGTCCCATCTGCCTATCACCTCCATTCCCGCACTATACTGTTGTGCATTCAATTGGATGGACCATTAGTCAACGGACCCATGCCACTTTAGGCCAATTCAACGGGAACACCCAAAACTACAAATGCAACATTTCATGCCCATTTACAAATTTTAAAGCACTCTATCTACTTATAGGTGCAATTCAAAATTCATCCACACATATACAGAGAAAGTAGTTAGCGCACTAAAACAACAACACAATCGCAAAAGGCTCCATTTTTCTACAATGATCAAACATTCCCCTTCTTGAATCCCACTTCTTGTTCATTCCTTTTCTTTCTCCCTCTATGAATTCCCATTTCTTCTTATCCCTTTCTGTTGTATTTTGACTGCAAATTCAACACATATCAGCTTTTAAAAGCTGCAGAACACAACCATGCCACCAAAGAGGAAAGAACAGGAGGTATTCAATCCAATGGTGCACCCACCAGTGGACTTGAATCACATTCCACTAGCAGACAGAGACTTCAAAATACGTGAGACACTCTCGGAGTTTGATCTATTTGACATCTACTATTGGTGGGAGGATTAATTTGTTGATGAAGTGGATGACATAGAGCTCTAGGACACCAATTTAACTTTCTATATCTTTCCCAAAACCCATAGCTGCCTAGAACTAATCTGAAAATGCCACTCATGATATAACCAACAACATAGGGCAGTGATAGCCTCAACATGACATATATTGTTTACCATTGATACCAAGTCTAATATGCAAATGATGTAAGATCCTATGATTGAAGGAATCTCTCCCTTTTCCCATGAGATTCTCAGTGAAATGTATCAGAGGCTAGACTTTACCAAGAGAGATAAAACCTTAGAACTCTTCATGACTAAGAAAAACCCTCTGCCAAGAAAAATCCTCCTTATTCCTCCTCTACTTTCCCTGATAGAACCAAACACATAGTCATTGTGATTTCATATTTTCTAGGCTATTATTCAGACCAGTGGCTTGATTAAGCTATTATAGGTTTTATGTCCATCTTATCAATAAAACCTAAGCCATCTTTCCTTTTCAATTTTAGTCAATTCCTGGTAGATTCCATCCATGGACAATTTGTAAATTTCTTCACAGAGGAAGTGTTTCATTACTCCTTGGTCCCAGTATATATGTTTGTTTATTTTCAGGCAGACAGATTTCAGTTTACAATGAGCAAGTTAAATGAAGAACGTGAACCCCAATATGTTATTTTCTGGACAACCTTAGTGATGAAAGATGAAAATGAATTCAGCTACAAAACATTTGTGGAAATGTTTGTTCACCCAGCTATGAGCCTCCGTAGGGGGACTGCAGAACCTAGAACCATTGAAGAAATTAAAAGGATCATGCAGCTGACAGACCAAGCAAGAAGAGTATATTAGTACTTCTACCAAAATTATACAGAGTTAAGAGTATATGGATGTGAGTTGGCCTCTTACAAGTTGCCAAATCTCCTCCCCATGAGGATCTTTGCACTTGAATATATCAGGAAAATGATCAATGCAGATGAAATGCATTTTGTAGAAGCTAAGAAAAAGTCACAATTTAGGATCAAATCCTAGATTGGTCCTGTCATTTGTAACAACAGAGTAGCAGGTGAAGAGGCAGACAAGATATTGAAGGAAATGAAATTCACTCACAATTTTACATGGTCCTATGACCTATGGGGCATCATCTCCAAGTAAAGGGTGGAGAACAAGTCAACACCCTACATTCACACTCAAAGGCTTGAAATAGAAAAATATATGAACTAGATTGAGTGGGTGCCTAACACACTGCAAGAGGCTAAGGAACAAGTAATTTCTTCTTCAAGTGCATAGACTCCAAGACATCAGGAAAGGCAGAGTACAGAAGACAGACCAGACAAGGGTAAAGAACAAGAAAAGGGAACAACAGGGAAAATGCCAAGAGAATATCAACCATTAGGGACTGATACTTCTATGAAGGAATTCAAATAGAAATTTAGGAAAAGGGCCAGGATGCACATGGACATAGGCAAGTAATCACACAACAAATAGTCATCAATCTCAGTGATATTCCATATTCATCCCCAACTAGATATCAATCTCTTCCTGCCACTCCAATCTTAGAAAGACAATAGTCTCTTCAAGTTTCCACATCTACAAATGTAACTGGAGAAAAAGAGGAGACCATCTCCGACACCTTCATAGAGATAAAGAATAGGAATGAGATGTTGAAAAAGAGCACTTATGCCCAATTTTGGAAAAGGAGTGCAACTTCACAAGGTAGACTTCTCTTAGTCTTTGATTTAGAAAAAGTCAAAATGCACATGGCTTTCTTGGAAGCATAGATAGTAGAGCCTAAAACTACAACTAATTACAAGCATACCACTTTTGAGTTTGATGCCAAGAGCGTTCATCCTATTGATCAGCGGGAAATGCACAAACAAACAGGTGAAATGATCTCATCTACCCTAACTAGTACTTCCATGAGTTTGTTTAAAATTAAGGTGGCCTTATCGAATGCTCAATCTCAACTAAAGATGGAAAATATTTCATCATAATCAAAGGACAAAAAAATTGAGTATTTGGAAGACTTAGTAGTAAGAATTGGATATGATCCCTCAAATGTAAAGCAGTAGAAAAGATAATTAATAAAAAGGAGATGGATATTGTATCTTTCAAGAAGAAACTCAAAATGCCTACAACACATGATCCCTTGACCAAAGAGATAGAGGAAATAGAGTGTCAGAAGGCTGTGATGATGAAGTTAATAATGGAGCAGTCTCTCCAAATTAAGCAAATGGAAGCAGAGATGGAGAAATGGTACAAGAGAAGGAAAAGGAAGCATAGTTAGCCAACACCACTATGGAGGCTCTTCCTCTCACAACTTTTCCTATAGCCACTCCAACAATTACTACTACAGAGACAAGAAGCAGTACAAAACAGCTAGTTAGATCCATGGAGAGCATGAATCTTCAGACCATGGAGATCAAGAGACTTGAAACCCAAGTCAATTTGTTGTAGGATCAAATCAAAAGAGCTAAAAGTGCACATTCGGTGGAGATTCAAAGGGAAAAGACCTTGATCGAAAAGTTACAAAAATATGAAAAGGAATCATCTATCGGTAACACTCTAGGAAGAGTGAAGGAGATCATCTGGAATAAGATCATCAATGGCATGAATGAAATTTGCCCCAACATCCAAATTATCTTTGAACATAAGAAGTTATTTGAAAAAAGCTAAAGAAGCTATTTCATGCACTAATCTAGAGTTCGGAGACAAGCCAACAATAGCCAACAGAACTATTAAATTTCTTAATTAAAGGAATAGGTATGATCTAAAAGATTGGGAATAGTAGACAGGACAGAAAAAATACTTCAGGTGAAAAAGGTACTGACTAAGAAGAACTTAAATGTACAACTAGAAGAAAAATGTCAGAATTTGGAGCTAACAGTGAACATGTTTTTAATATAATTGAGCCTTTAACCCATAAACATCTCCCTTCTCTGTATGTCATTAATGAGAAAATCATGGCTAGAGAAGACTATGTCAAGAGACTCCAAGGCATAGCCAAATATGTTGCAAATCTCTCCAATATCAAAGGCAACATAACAGGAAAAACATTGCTAGAGGCTATCAACAATCCAATCTACATCGAACATGAACTGAAGCATGTTTTTACAATCAAATCTACTTTTGTAAGGCACACTAAAGCTAATGAAGTATATCATAGGTTAATCAAGATCAAGATTTCAGATGAAGAAGCATGGAGTGACCTCTATGATTACCAAGAGGAACAAGACAAGGATGATTGAAGGGACAATGCAAATCTAAGCCAACACCAGCCATGCCAGTAGAGCCACTACAACAAAATTAATTTCTCAAGCAACATCATCCCTAAAAAAGGGGACCAGATGTCCAAGTTATCTCATCGTGACCAATTTGTGGTTACAATAGTTAGATTTTATTTCATTGTAATTAATAACAGATTTCCAAGTGTATAGGGCAATTGTTGTAGTTTTTGTTAAATACTTCATGCATTGGAAGTATTAAGGGGCTGGACCCGAGTTATTTGAACTATATTTCTTTTTGGGAGCACTATAATTTTGAGCTAGAGCATCAATAAAAATGACCGTTTGCAAGAAACTTGAACTGTTTTAGCCTAGTGACGTCTTCCTTTTTGTGTTGAATGTATTCTTGTTTTATTCATTATGCATCATTAGATCTTATTGTAAAGCAGAAATTCTAGATTAAGATATGCTGTTGGAGCACCTTATTTCTATTTGTATTTAAAATCTAAATGCTTTCCTCTAATGTATGATTAAGAAATACTTAATTTCTTTTTAATCATTACTGATTTCACCATTCTGTCATCTGATTTTTCACTCTTCTTTTAGATCCAGTAAAGATAGTTAGCTTGCCTTGCAAATGCTCTGCAAAATTGATGTTACCACCTAGCCTTTGACTCCATAGCCCAATGGAAAGGATTGAAATATGACCTACCACAACCAAACAAACAAATAACCAAGCAACCAAGTAATAAATCTCTTTCACTATTATATCTAGCCTAACACATTAAAACACTGAAAATAAAGTTAAATCCTAAAAATACAGAGAGAGCCCTCTCTGAGTCTAGGAGGGCTAGATCCTAGACTCCTAAGCGATTTGATGTATATTTTGTGAATTTGTCTTGCCAATCTTCAAAATCATAGAACAATAACAGAGGCATTAAATTCAAATTAAACATTCATACAAAGGCATTAAATTCAAATTAAACATTCATACAAAACTACTCCATACCCATTCCATTGTTGTAGAGAAATTATGACAACGTGGTATTTGCTTCATTATTTTAATCTCTCTTGATTATTATCTAAATTCAAGTTATTCTCTAACTGTGAGGTTTTTTTCCAGATAACTGGGGACCTCATTGCTCCAAGAAGAAATCATGCATGGGCACCTGGTCCCAGCAACTAGGTGTAGTTCAGTGATATAAATGGTCTAATAGATGAGGGAGGGGGATAATTGCATGGACATGGAGAATCTCGGTGGAAACACATGTAAAAACCTTCGTGTATGTATCAAATTATTACAACTGTAGTGAAATTACCACTTTATTTAACCCCATTATCATTACATACTAACTTTAGTCACTTTGTCTGTGAATTTTCATTTACATTTTATGCGCACCAGTTCCCACTCAAACCTACGGTAATGTCTCTTGTCATTACCCCATGTTATAGCTTGAATATATTATCTGCATATGATTTTGGCATAGTGATATGAATGGGGAAAAAGATGATTCATTAATTACAATTTAGCGAAAATACAAACCTGGTCGTCAGAAACATTACTTCAATAAATAGTGGGCAAGACCATATCACGTTTGATGGTTGTGATAAAGTTAGGGTAGAGAGCTTGAAGATCAAGGCCCCAAGTGACAACTTTAACACTGATGGAATTCACTTATGAGATTCCAATATGTTGATTCAGTATGTCTTCATAAGAACAGGTGGTTGATCATAATCTCATCACCATCCACATAAATTTATCTGAACTCTCCATTTATTAAGAGTTGAGTTTTAGAATTAAAATGAATTTGATTTATATATATGATAGAAAGCCATCAATTCATGTTAGTGGTTGGATAAAATGGTTGTTATCTCCCCCACTCGGTTAGGTTCAATTCTTACTAGACACATGATTATGAGAAATATTGTTGTAATAGCTACGTGTCTATAAATATTATATGATATTGTTTTATTGTTTACCCTCAATCTACCTTGAGGAAAATTATTTCCCTTATCTATATATCTATACTATATATATATATAGATATAACACCCTCCTCCCACATCTACCCAAGTAACCATCCAACTGGGGTAGACATGTGACAAAGAGTTACTATGATATGATTAAACTCCCCATGTGTTAGTTAAGGAAGTGGAACTGACAGAATGCACTACATAGACCTTCCAGACACACTGCAAAACCCCCAAGAGCCATCCAAACCTTCTAGATGACTAGCCCCTGAGACAAGCTGACCTTTTACTGCATTAAACCCTTAGTCACTCCCAGAACATGGTCGTGAGTGTGACTGGAACCATATATTCGCTCCCACAACATGGGAATGCGTGCGACTGGGGACTTTTCCTTGTAGTTCTCTACCCATGACTCCAAATATTGTGCCACATTTTCAAGTCTAGGGCTCGGGTCGCTGCCCAGAACTCCATGAAACTTCCAGAAATGAAAGATAACATCGAAATAATGATAAAAATGCAATTAATGTAACAAGGACTTGACTGGACCCCTGCTAGCCATGATAGGAATTTCGTCAAACATGTCACAAATATGAATTCTACGGGTTTAAACAACATATATGAGGATAGGGGCCTCATACCTATCTGAGAATCACTAAGAATTAGATGCCTCATCACAATAACTGCATTAGCATCTATTAAGCCATATATTCCTTGTACATTCTGTTATTAACCAAAACATGGTTAGAACCATGCATTTTCATTATCATAAAACTCATTCATAACCAACATATAACCAAAAGAAATATCAAGGATATAAAAACCATATAAGCCCCATATAAACAAGTACATTTACCCATAAAATAACAAGGAGAAAGAATTAATTATTGTATAAGCTGACCAGGTATGGGACTTCCATGAAACACCTGACGATAGACTAGGATGAAATAAAGCTTTCTTTCAACTAGTCACCCCCATGCCATATTCCAAGATTGAATGTCGGATCTCATAAAACAAATAAATCAAAACCATCTAGGGCTTCCATAGGCTAAACCACCTCAACCCTCAACCAATGATTCCATGTCATGGTTTGACATCACTAACCATCACTAGATTGGTCCCTACCCACATTGTCTAGGACTCCAGAGTGTTTGTTCCAACCTTGGCTTCTAGGACTAGTAACTCAACCCACAACTGTTGTCGGGCTTCTAGAGTTTTTGTCCAACCAGGGGTTCCACGACTAGTAACTCAACTCACTAAGGGATTCTAGGATTAGTAACTCAACCTAAGATATTACAGGGCTTCTAGAGTCTTTGTCCAACCAAATCTTCCATGAACTAGTAACTCAAGCCACAACCAAAGGAACACGAGAACCAACAAGAAAACAAAAGAAAGGAACCCACAACGCCATGTCTATCTAGGAAATAACAATGCTAGGAAAATCCACTGTCAATCCAGACAATCCTCCATGCCAATGATAGATCATAACCAAGAAACCACATGCATATGCCATGAATACCAAAACTAGTGAGGAAAACATACATGCAACTAAGTGTCTGCATGAAAAAACCATTGTAGCTTCTCATCCCAATGTCCTCTTGCACTTTCCTACTCTTCCTTTTCCTTCTTGCTTCAAACTCCAAGTATGCCACACTCCTCCAAGAGTGCTCCAAAAAAAATCTAAGTGTCCAAGGGTATGAGAGAGAGTGAATAGAGAGAGAGATGCAAAACTAAACTGACAAAAGGTACCAACTGATCCTCATAAGCCTTTTTATAAATGAGGCCTCTATTTTCTTAATTTTCCATTATTTTCCTTCATTTTCCTCCTCACGTGAAACCTATGACCTTTCATCTCCATTTTCTCCTAATTTCCATTATTTTCATAAATGAAATGCAAATGAATGCTTAATGCCTTTCCAAAGCCTTTTCCATTTCCTTTTCCAATTTCCTTAGCCATTAATTAATCACAAGTTATCCCCATCACTGTATTTTTTTTGAGCATTTAGCTTGGAATATGTGTCCCATGACCAATATCTTATTTTACCTTTATTAATTTTTACATGGATTTTTTACTAGGGATGTTAAAGAACCCTCCCCCGTAGGGGAACACCGTCCTCATTGTTAAATGACACCTACAACCACAAGACTATTGAAAGGAAAACATATTGCCCATGGAGATTTATAACTTAGCTCATTGCAGTATTTACAATGATCAACCTGTTGAGAAGAAAACCGACATGACAACCATAATGACATTACACCCATACCGCTTATTGGAGGTTTATAACATAGCTCATGGCGCATTTACATCCATATACATATGTACATATACCAAAAAATCATACAAAAACATATACCGAAACATATACCAAAGACATATACCAAAAAATTTGCACAACCAACGAATAGAGAAGGATACATAGCATGCATCTGATCCACCTTCTCCCATGTAGCTTCCTTGAGCTCAAAGTGCTTCCACTTCACTCTAACCTACTCGATTGCTCGGTTTCAGAACATGAGCATATTTCACTACACAATGCATAGAGTTTCCATCTTGAATTCTCCTTCTGGATCCACCTGCAATACAAACCAATCAATCACATTATCAACATCTTTAACATACTTCTTAAGAAATGACACATGGAAAACATCATGGACTTTCATTGTCATAGGTAGTGCAAGTCGATAGGCTATTGGCCCAATCCTCTCAAGAATCCTGAAAAGTCCACAAAACTGGGGTGCCATCTTGGCACACGATCCAATCTGCAAGGAGCTCTTCTTTGGCTTGAAGCACAACTACACCTACTACCAAACCTAAAACTCCTTAAACAACCTATTTTGATCTGCATAGCTCTTATACCTATCTTTTGTTGCTTTCATATTCTTCTTTATTACTTGCATTTCCTATTCCATTTTAGTCCACATGTTTGGTCCAATCAACACCATGTTAACTAGATCACTCCAACTAATAGGAGTATTACAACTCCACCCATAGAGTGCCTCAAATAGACTCATCCTCAAAGATTCATGATACCCATTGTTGTAAGTAAACTCAGCCAGTGGAAGGTATTCTTCCCACTTCCACTACTGATGTGTCACATACATCCTCAACATCTCCTCCAATATCATGTTGACCCTCTTTTTCTGTCCATCCATTTGTAGATGATAAGTTGTGCTAAAGGCCAATTTTGTACCTAATCTTGCAAACAATTCCTTCCAAAACTTGGAAGTAAACTTCGCATTGCTTTCTGACACAATCTTTTGTGGAACACCATGGAATCTTACCACATCTCTGATTAACACATGTGCTACATCATTTGCTGAGTATGTAGACTTCATTGGAACGAAGTGTGCTACCTTTGTCAACCTGTCCACCACAACCATGACGGAATCATGCTGCCTAGATGTCCTCGACAAACCTCTGATAGAGTCCATGGAAATGACCTCCAATTTACACTCTTGAATCAGAATCAGATGTTGTAATCCACTTGGATGCTTACACTCTACCTTCACCTACTGACAATCCAAGCACCTAGCCACAGCCTCTACCACGTCTCTCTTCAAATTTGGCCAATTGTAAAATTTCTTCACCGTCGTTATTGTCTTTTGATATCTTGAGTAACCTTAATATAGTTTCACATGAAACTCCCTCAAGATCGCCTTCTTGAGCTCCATCTGCCATGAGAAAATAGTCCACATCCCATGCACCTGTACCTATAGCTATACCTGTACTTGTACCTACACCTGTACCTGTACTTGTACTCTATTGTAACATGTGCCTAAGCTCCATGTACCTATTATCCTGTTGACCTTCCTATAAGATCTGAGCCTGTAAATTTGTCCCGTAAGAACTCATAGTTGTTATGTGGTTCACATGTATCTACCTTCTAAGAGAATCTGCAACCCTATTCTCTTTACCTTTAATATACCTGATCTCAAAGTCGAACTCATTGGTCATGGCCAACCATCTCACTTGGTTGGTATTCAGATTTGGTTGATCAAATAGATACCGAAATCCACTATGATAACTCATTAATACAAATCATATACCAAGAAGATAGTGCCTCCACATATTCAATGCATGAAGGATCGCTTCCAACTCAAGATCATGTGTTAGATAATTATCTCCATGCTCATTTTGTTTCCGTGACTCATAGTACATTATTTGTCCTTCATGCGTAAGAAATCCACCAAGCCCTCTCTTGCAAGCATTTGTACATACAACAAAATATTTGTTTGGATATGCAATATTTAACAATGGAGCATGTGTCAATAACTGCTTTAACTGCTCAAAACTTATTACACATTCCTCTATCCATTCAGAATTCTTATCTTTTCACAACAATGTTGTGATGGGATATGCAATCTGTGAGAAGTTCTTCATGAACCTCCTATAATAACTTGCTAACCCCATAAATGATCTTACCTCATCTATAGTTCTAGGAGCTTCCCACTCCATGATAGCCCTTATCTTCTCTGGATCTATTGTTATGCCTTCCTTGGAAACCAAATGTCCTAAGTAATGTACCTTTGCTTGAAAGAAACTAAACTACTAATCTTAGCATACAACAGATGATCTCTCAACAATATCAATACTGTTGCTAAGTGTTTGGTATGGTCTTCTTCATTTTTATAATATACTAATATATCATCAATGAACACAATAACAAACTTGTCCAAATAAGGATGCAACACACCATTCATCAAGAACATAAAAGTAGTTGGAGAATTAGACAAACCAAATGGAACTACAACAAACTCATAATGCCCATACCTGTATGGAAAGCAATCTTGTAGATGTCCTCCTCTTTAATGTGTACCTGATGATATCTGGATCTTAGATCAATATTTGAGAACACTGTTTCTCCCTTCAACTAATTAAACAAGTCATCAATCTTCAACAGTGGTTACTTGTTCATAATGGTCACTTTTTTCAACTACCTGTAATCAATGCATAACCTCAGAGTAATATCATTCTTCTTTACAAACAATATGATGCACCCCAAGGCGATGCACTTGGCCTAATGCATCCCTTGTCCAACATTTCCTTCAATTGCAGCTTCAACTCTACCAACTCTAGTGTGCTTATCCTCTAATGTGCCTTAAATCTTGGTGCTACCCCTAGGACCAACTCAATATAAAATTATACTTCCTTGTGAGGTGGCAACTCTGAAATATCTGCAGGAAATACATCTTGAAACTATTCTAGAGTTGGGTACCTCCTCAAAATGTTTGCATCCTTAACTTCCTTACCTTTGTCCCTATAAATATGCACTGAAAATAACACACAACCTTTCCTGTGACTACACTTGGCCTACACAGTTTTCACCATTCTCACTGATATTTGCTTTCTTCTTACCCTACAAGACTCTTTGTTCCCCATTGTCATCTAGGCACTCAATAGCCTTGTCATAAAAATCCATCTTGTTCCTATGAAGATATAACTAGTCCATATCCAACAACATATTGTATGATCCCAATGACAATACATTCAAATGTGTTGATGTATGCATACCATTCAATTCAAATGCACAAGCTCATACCCAATGATAAACTCTCTTCTTTATACATGTAGCCAAGTACACTAACCAAGACTTTGCATGTACTTCTTTATTCAAACCACACCTATCCACGAGATCAGGATTAACATAATTATAATTAGATCTAGGGCCAATCAAAATAGAAACAAATTGATCACAAATATTACCATCCATCTCAATAGTAGACTCTTGATTATCTACTTACCTGTTATCCAACACTGCATAGATCCTAGGAATACTATTCCCAACATCTCCCACTATTTGTGCCTCCTAAGTATTGTAGATATGCAGTCTACCGCCCTGATGTTTTGGGAAATCTCTCCTGAAATTCTCTCCTCCACAAGTCCAACACTACAAAGGCTTCCAACCTTCATCCTTATTGTGCTCCTCAGATTGAAGTCCCCATCCTCTGCCATATGCATTGAACTTCTCATATGGTGTTGCATTCTCTTTATTACATGTACCCTGAGGTCTTGCTCGCTTCTTGTCCCATTTTCCTTTATTCTTTGCATTACCTTTCTAGTCTGTCTTAGTCTCATATTTGCACTTTGATTGCTCATAATAATGCTTTAGCTTCCGGATGGACTCCTCCAATGATCTACGCTCATCAAACTCAATCCTGTCTTTGAATGCCATCTTCAACCCACTGATGAATCTCTGAATGTTGGCCATATCCTCCTTGAGGTAAGGCTCATACCTCAACAACTCCAGAAATATTCTAGTGTACTCTTCATCAGTCATAGATCCTATCTTTAGCTTATAGAACTCTTTTGTAGTGCCATCATATTACCTCTCTGATAGATACTTCTTCCATAATAGTCTCTCAAATTCACTTCACATCAACTCCTCCTAATAAATATCTCTAATGTTATTTACATCTTCCCACCAAATATCTACTTTACCTTTAAGGCTGGATGTAGCTATTATGGCTTTCATGTGCTCTAAATAATCGTGCAATTTGAAGAACTTGTTCATTCCAAGAAACCATGCTTTTGCATCCTGCGATTTATTCATCTCTCCATTAAATGTAGGTGGATTTTCTTTACTAAACTCATACGACAAATATCACTTGTCACTCCCTCTATAAGGATGATAACCATGATGATCATAGTGCTTGTCAGAACCAGAACTAGAATAGTACTTGTGTCTATCACCTCTCCTATCTGGAGTGTCCAAGAACCTTCCATCTCTGATCATGTCATCTCTATATGACTTGTACCCACCAGGAGACCTAATTCTATATACCCCATTAGTTATATCCTCCTATCCATGATTGATTTGAAGTGGTTCCTATCTTTGTAGTTTTGACAAAATCTAAAGGGTTACAGTATTCACTTCTACTTGTTTCTCCTGTGCATGCATGATTTTGTCATTATCTACTTTACAAATCCTTATTGATGACTTAACTCTTCTTAGCGTGTCTTCTAAGTACGAATAATTCCCAACACCACACTGCTCATCTGATCCATAAGGAGAATCTCATGAACTGTAGTCTTCCATCTTGCTATTCATCTTGATCTATTTCCAGCAAGGCATCTTATGTCAGCTAAACCAAATCATAAACAAACCAACATACCTTAGCATAATTCGGGGAGGATATCTCATCTGCAAGATCAAATGATTTAGCGTGATACATGTATAAACATAATCATAACAACATATAGATGTATAACATATAGATATAACAACATATAAACATAATTATAACCATAGCCCAATCATCAATGCATGACCATATCAACTACACATCATGACCTTATGTATGACAACAACAACCATATCAATGTATGCATAATGATATATAAGCATTGACATGCATAACCAACATACACTCATGACGACCACATACAACCACAACACCATCAACTTTCACATGGTGACATCACTACAACCATGATCAACAACATGCATATGCAACAAACACAAAGACCACACGTATGAGTAACACATATGAAACCGACATGAATGCATGACCAACACACCACCCATCCAATCCAAGGGGTGAACCATACATCGATACCACTCTATAACACCCTCATCCCACATCTACCCAAGTGATGGCTTGATGGGACCTGACCCAGGTTCAACGTTAATTAGCCAAGAAAATCCCTACACTACTAGCCCTTTCAGCATCAATCCACAGAGCACAGACTAAAGTCTCACTCGAAGTAGTATAGGGGGATGCAAGAACCAAGTTTCCGCATCATGAGATTGTAGTGATGTCATTTTATACGTTCCTTTGTGCAAATCGATAAGCCCTCTAGGGCTTGTCGATATACTTCTCTTATTCGTTCTTCAGACCTCCAGGAAGGCCTACAATCACCCTTCACGTACCCTAAATAGGAAATTCAAGCACTTACACACTTCTGTAATTACTCTTACCACTGTATTTACCCAGAGTATCTTAAGTGTTGGATAACTTTAACATGCATTATGATTATCTTCGCGTAAACAAATATTCTTACTTGCGTTCATATAATAAAGAGAAATATATAGATTCGCACATCAATGCAACATTAAAACATAAACCCAACATTCATCATAGCATAATCACATACATTTATAGCAGAAGTAAAATAGTTTATACACATGTAATTCCAGAATAACTCTCTTTATTGATAATTCAGATCTTTTGTATAGACTCTAACTACCCTGCACACACATCTACAAAGGTCCACGTACTTAGCTATGGAGTTCTACCCTAGGCCTCTGTGCACACAGCTGCAGAGCCTCTTTCCTATGATAAGCCTCTTCACTCTTAGCTCTTACAGTCCCATTACAAACTCTATGATCTACTTCCTTACTTAGAACTCTTCTAAGACTTCTTTTTATACAATCCCATGGTCTGTGGACCATGGCTAGATCTCCTAAAGCTGACATGACTTACATAAATGAAGGTAGGAAAACCTTAATGGCTCTTTACAACTTTTCACTCTGCAACCACAAAATGTGGAGACTTTACATTCTTTTATACAAAACCTGGGCTTTATGCCCCAAAGCTTGGGCTTTTAAACCCAAAATTGACTCTAGGGGACCCGCTCCCAATAGGCCCCCAACACAAATATGGTGACTTTCCCCAGAGTCACTTTGCAGACGCGGACATCTTTTCACAAATACCTCCCAACTCCACATGTACCACTGCAACTTCGGCAGTGCACTGTGTCACTGCCTGCTTTAGCTGCTCGACTAGTTGCTTTGTTGCTGGTCCTCCACTATCTGCCTGTATTTTTTGTTGTCTTTCCTATAGACTAGCTAGTTTTCCTCCAATGGTGGTCATGAGCACATATGCTTCATAAAACAAAGGCTCCAGCCTGGCCTTCAATACTGCCTCCTTCCAATGTGTTGCGTACACCTGTTCCTTGAGTGCCTTTGCTTCTTGCAGCTTCGCTAACCTCTATGTGATGGTGATGGTGTGCACCATCGCTTTAACCTCGTCATATCTCTACTACAATTCCCACACCTCTATTTCCAGCCTCTGTACATTGGGATCATCCTATAGGCTGGTGACTACTTCAAGCGGCTGCTTGAAGAGCGCAGTACACTCCTGCACTGCAGAATCGACAGTTACAACAACTTCTTTGACAGCGGCCTCACGCTGCTCTCTCACTTCTGGTGGAGTTGAAGGTTAGGCCCTCAACTCGAGCTCTATGATCTTAAGGTTTAGCTCAAACTGAACCTTAGCTAGCTCTATCCCTGCTTTGCGCACACCTGCAGTGAGCTTCCAAATTCTAACATCGACTGTCACATCTTTAGGGATATTCAGCTCTAGAATAGTTTGGCATGCCTCAGCTACTACAGCTATGGTGCACTCATTTTTCTCCATGATATTCTTAAGGAGATAAATTGTAGATTTCTTCTATACAAACATATGGGCATTTTTCACCTTCTTCTCACTGATAACATTCAGTGCATGATGTTCTTGAACCCAAAGTTCTGCGATCACACCATCTTGTAGGGTATGAAGGGCTTCACTTGGAAGCACAACCAAGTTTATCCAAACCTTCTTGAGGGCACTAACAGTGGCCCTGTTAGCTTTTGTTTCTGTGGTCAAAGCTCCATCTAGCAGCACAACGGCTCGAGGGTCCATTGAGCGACCCATCTCTACCACCTCTGAGGTTCTAGGTGCCAAACTAGTTGACGTCGTGCTGCTTTGCCCCACATTAGTCTGCATTTGAGTGGCCTACATCTGTAGCTCATCCAAACCCATTTGAATGGAAACTAAGGCTTGCTTCTGTTGCTTCTCAAACTGTTGCAGCAGTTTCGCGGTCACATCCCTCACTGTGTCCCCAATATCATTCAAATCGCCTTTTGTCAAGGAGATTGGGTCAAGGGATGATTTTCTAGCCTTGGACTTCTTCCGCAGCCCTATGTTTTCCTGCTCCCTCATGCACTTAACCCCAAATAAAGTAGTCTTCGGGTCTACACCGTCCTATCCTGATAACTGCTCTTCTTCCTCCATATGTAATGAAGGAGACCTCTGACTTTTGTTAGAGTCACAATCTTCCTCTCCTTCCTCCTCTTCTATCTGCTTCTTGGCAACGTGCTCTGCTTTGGATTTTTCCTTGGCCTCCTTATTCCTCCTTTCGGCCAACTGCTCCATCTTTAACCTAGCCTCTTCCTTCTTCTGCTTCATTGCAAACTTACTGGACCCAACTGACAATTCTGAGGATTTATGCCACTCTGCTAGCCAAATCATGAGGGCTACGGTGATTGCATCATCTGTCGCCAGGTATGGAAGATCATACCATTTTTACTCGGGGTTCTTTTGCGCTCTAATGGAAACGCAATGGAAGTTTGCCTTGAACTCCACATATTCAGACAACTGCTCAAAGATAGTTGGTTAGAGCCATGACTTGTGGTTGATTGTGGTGCAAATGCTTGATTCCATCAGGACCTAAAATATCCTACTGTCCTTGAACCTTTGGAGGTATTTTGTGGCCTCGAGTGAAGTGAACTTTGCTGCTTCTGGAAGATCTGATGCAATTGGAGGAAAATAATTGTCCTCTAGTAATTCCCATGTAACCAGTACAATTGACAACAACAACCATGCATAATGGAAGGTCTTACTCTAGTCTTGCACTTCTCTACAGTTCGTGAGGAACTCACTGCAGAGGTCGCATGCCCAGTTGAATTGTATGCCCTCTGTGAATTGAGTCAGTAATGACACAACTGGTGCCGCCACTTCATCTAGGCGACACTTCATCATTATTTTCCCAGCTAGGATTTGGGTGGCTACTCTAACCACTGGGTCGGTTATGCTGGAAATGGAGTAGTCTCGTGGCTTCTTGGAAAGCTTGAACTTGTCCTTCATTCATTCGATGAGGTCACACTCACCCATCTTTCTACCAAATGCCATTGACGGATTCAATATTGAATGCAAGAGCAAAGTGATCTTATGGATCAGCATGTTAGTGATCTGTATCTATTCTCCTAACCACAGGCACCTATCTTGCACCAAGCATCATAGCTGTTTGATCACTATCAAAGTTATGGGCGTGTGGTTGTAATGTGACACCCATAGTAGGTTCAACAGTCCAGCCTTGTCCACCCCTTTTATCCACTGTCTTGGCTCTAGCGTGGTCACACTAGAGTCTTTATAGAAGACGCGGTGCATGAATATGTCAGTCACCAAGTGGGGGAACTACTCAATATCTGCTAGGTCCTAATCCTCAAGTTTTAAATGGGGTAGACGTGTCAAGCACAGACCTTCGAATGTGATCTTGTCTAGTAGTAACAATGTGTGAAGTGATATTTTTCCCTCATCGAGGTCCTTTGGGACCTTCACCTTGCCTTGGCGTGGAGGAACGTATTTTGGTAACATGGAGATAGGTTCTACCCCCTCAACATCAATGTGTTCTGCGCCCATATCAGCGTCTTCCATGCCCATATCAATTTCTTCTATGTCCTCATCAGGTTCTAGGCCTGCTACCTTTGCCTTCTCCTGCGAGGTGGGATTTTCTTTCTGCAGGTGTTTTCTGGGAAACGCTTGCACTAGATGTGCCACTTTCTATTTATCTTTCTTCACTTTAGGCCCCTCTCTAGTCAGGGTAGGCCTCGGCCTGGGTGGCCTTGGCGATTTCGGCACTTCTGCATGCACCTCTACACTTGCAATTTCAAGGGTAGCTTCCTCTGATGCATCAATCCCTCAGTAGTTGCGATTCCACAGGTGTCAACATGATGCTAATCAAGAGTTCTTGGGTTTCCTTGGGAAACTTATGAAAGACTACACTCACCACTAAGTCTTCGAAACTCTCAAGGTTCATGTGCACCTGAGAGCTCAACTCCTCAATTCTCAAAATGCCAAGTGTTTTTCGTTAGGAAGCCATCTATAATTTGTAGGCAATTTCGAATTCAAAACTGAGCGTTCCCCCCAAAATCCATTCATAAATGCTAGATTGGTGGTAGATATTCAAAGGAATTGCTCTTAAATTTAGACTTAAATGATGCCCCCCCCGCCCTTGCTCCATTAGCCATTTTCTCACTCTTAAATCATGAATAGTGACCATAACAGTCACTTTTTGGTTGCCCTGCATGGTCTCTCCTTAAATAGCACAACTCCCCTCATGCTTCTACTAACATTGTGACATTCCTCGTTTCTGTGCAGTTCCCCAATTGCACAACTTGAGTAATGTAGTTTATAGCCCCGCGCCTCCTTTTATCTGTCTGGAGCGCTAAGACTATGCTTCCACCATATAGTCATCTAGCCAAATTGCTAGTGTATGGCTTCAATTGGCTTCCATTCACCTTTCCTGGGAAGGGTTCTCCATTCAACTTTAACAATTGTACTGATCCACCATCGATGATCTCCTTGATGACATATGGCCCCAACTAATGCATCCAAAATTTCCCTAGAAATTAGTCAAACTTGCTGTCATATAATAAAACTAAATCATTTACCTTGAAGGTGCACAATTTGATGTGCCAATCATGCCATGCATTTTTGTGCTCCTTTTGAACTTGTTGATTGAATCCAGCCAAAAATCTGTCTTCTTCTAGTTCTGTTAGCTGCGTGAGCCTCTCTTCTAGGGCTCCATGATTTTCCATCCCTGTGAATGCCTCTATGCGTAGACTAGGTACAATGTACTCCATTGGTATCATAGCTACGCCATAAACTAGCCTAAAAGGCATTTGTCCAGTCAACTTTTTGCAAGTCATTCTATAATCCCATAACACTATAGTTATGCACACATCCCATTCATTCCTTTGTGCATTGTAAACCTTCCTCAACACACACTACAATAAAAAGGTCATTGGTGAGGGTCATTCTTGTGACAAAACTTTAAGGTCCGTCACCATTATTGCATATGGTGACGGCATTTAAAAAAGTGTTGTTGTAAGTGTATATAGTGATGGTCCTTTATGGTTTTCACCAAATCCATTTTCAATGACACTTTTGGTAAGGGTTGTTAAAGTCCCATCACTAATTCTCTCTTTGGTAACATTTTTGGTGAGGGTCAATAAAGGCCCATCACTAATTCTCTCTTTGGTGACACTTCTAGTGACGATCTTTTATTAACCGTCACCCATGGAATTTTTGGTTACTTTTGGTGATGGTTAATAAAATGTTGTCATCATTTATCATTCCAATGAGTTTTTGATGACGCTTCATGCCTATGACAGACCTTTAAGGTCTATCACCAATGTCGCATATGGTGACGATGTTTAAAAAATCGTTATTGTAAGTGTATATAGTGATGGTCCTTTAAGGTTTGTCACCAAAGCCATTTTCAATGACACTTTTGGTGAGGGTCGTTAATTTCCCTTCACTAATTCTCTCTTTGGTGACACTTTTGGTGAGGGTTGTTAAAGGCCCATCACTAATTCTCTCTTTAGTGACACTTCGAGTGATGATATTTTATTGACCCTCACCAATGCTTTTTTTGGTTATTTTTGGTGACAGTCAAAAAATGTTTATAATCATTGATCATTCCAATGAGTTTTTGATGACGCTATGTACCTGTTACTATATTTTTTGTCAAAATGTAATGATTTAAGACCATTTTTGTGGATTCTTTTTCATTATGTGTCCAAGTTCATATTTCTTATAATAACTAGTCAATTTGTTAAGAAGTAATTAGTGTTTATCATTTCCCTCAATTCATAAGAATATAGTCTTCTTGTGAGTCAACACATGATTCATCTTTATTAGGCTTATTATCTAGCAAATTTCCTTTAAATAAAGTTCCACTAGTGTGTGTAGGAACTATAATATTTAATACATAATCAAGCTCTGTCAATTCTATTAATGAGAGATACCTAGCACTCCTCAACCATAACATGCTTTGGAACAATACACTAGCATTCCTTGGCACCTCGCATGTCTTGGAACATCTTTGTACCTAGAACATCTTGCCATGAGTAGGATGCCAAAGCACATGTTGGCATGCCATAGCATAGCATAGCACTCCCCTATCATGTTTTGGAATTCCCTATAGTCCCTAGCATGCCCTGGAACTCCTTGGCATAATATTGCATTGACAAATATTAGCACTTGGCACACATTGGCACTTGGCATGTATTGGAACATATTATTAGTATGCCTAGCATGCGCCTTTTGAAAAAGATAAAGTCCCGAATTATTAACCCTATTATGTGTTTATTTCCTTTCATTTTAGGTTGGTTATTCCTTTTGTTGCCTTGAAGCTCCTTGATGCATATTGGCATACTCTGGCACCCTGAACATCCTAGCATGCCTTAGCACCTGGAATGCCTTGGCACTATTTGGCACATGTTATCACACCGTGGAACTACCTAGCACACTCTAGCACTTCTTGACATTCCTTGATATTCACTGGCATGCCTTACCCATTCTTAGCGTACCTTTTCACTCCCTCCTTGGCATGACAACTAGCACTGATTAACACTCCCCAACACAACCTCATATTGATTCACTTCCATGCATTTTGACCTAGTGCTCCCTTGTGTTGTCCTAGTACTCCCTAACACTCCTCAGCATGCATTGGCACTCTCTAGCACATCTTAGCACTCATAAGTGAAGAATGAAACTTGTAACCAATGTTACCAAACTCAGAATAGACAATAAATCGGTGAGGCAAAAGAGCTAAGATTTTTAATCAAATTGGGGAAAAATTGGAAAAAAATCAGGAAAAAATCAGTGAATTCAATAAATAAAAATATACACATATATTGAATTAAAAAAAATCATTTTTCATTGATATTCAGTAAAGACATGTCCAAACAATTCATAATATCAATAGATGTCCAAAATATCATGAATGAATAAGCATATCATATATGTTATGAGTCCAAACATGATCCAAAGTACTGAGTCATGACTCCTAACTAGTGACTACATAGAACTAGAAGCAATTGCTTCTAAAAGTTTACAAACAACTGCATACTAATTAGAAAAAATCAGTAACTAAGAGTCTAAGACTCTTAATACTGAGAACTAGAAGTGATTCCTCTCACTCCTCTGCTTGCTTGGCTCTCAAAGTTCTTCAAGTCATGTAGAGGAGCCTCCTCTAATTGGACCCAATCTACTGCATTTGTAGTTTGCAAATATATCTCTTCAAGGTCTATTGGTGAATGATCCAACCCTATCATTATCATGAGACATTGAAATGTGAATTTAATTTTGGCTTTGAACTTTAAAGTTTAAACTTTAAATTTTAAATCAGATTATGAAACCTTCAAATTGAAGCTCTCGCCTAGTATTTTCTTGTTGCGAAGTTGTAGATTGTAATGCAAAAATACAAGGTCATTTAAGCGCTTTTGTGTCAATTAGTTGAACTTCTTAGAATGTATTTTCTTGAACATGCTCTAGTTGTACTCACAACCTAAAGCACTGCATGCTTGGTTTAAGATTCGAATGGAAAATCTCTTCAAATCTAGCGTATCACTACAAACTTTTTGCCACCAAAGACCTAGCAAGTGGCAAATGTTTTTGAGTAGACATACTAAATACTAAATAGTAAAAACTTGAAAATACAACAAAATTTAATAAAACACATACAAAATAAATTTTAAACAAGTTTAATGAAATAATAAAGCCTTCAAGCCTCAAAGGGTACCTGGAAACACCTTTGACCTTTCTTGTATAACACTTGTATAGGAAAATAATTTAGGTGGTGCTCTATAACCGTATAGTTGGGAAAAGACATGACTTTGAAATTTTGGATCAGGGAAGCACCTTTCCATGCATGTCATAAGTCCTCTGTGAACCTCCCCATCCTCATTAAATTTTCTCTTATCATAAAAATACTATGGGTTTAAGAAGTACTTAGCAGCATGTAAGGGGGAATGCAATTTCCTATCCCAATGTGCATCAATAATGTCCCAAAGAGGCATATACTTTGCCTCCTCATCCCTATATCTTCTTTTGATGGCCTCCTTTCTGAGATCCATCGCCTCATAAATGTAACCCATAGCGGGTTTGTCACCATCAACCATCCTGAAAGTTCAATCTTTCAAATTTAAATTAATATGAAACATTGAAAATAAAAAGAAGCTTGAAATGAAATTTAAAACATGAAAAAATTAAAAGACTTGAAGTGCCTGGGAACTCTAACAAGGGACTCCATCACAACAACAATCTCTTCGGCATCTTTCCAGAAACCATCATTAAACAAAAGCGCAACAACTTCAATGCCTTTAAGGGTCTTGGAATGTCTAGATGCCATCCACTCAAGTCCCAAGGACACCCTCTTTAGATTTATCTTTTACTCAACCACAAATTGCAAAGATATGAAATTTGTTGCAATTCTAGTCACTGCAGGTCGAACAATTTCTTTACCTTCAGTGTATTTTCTCAAGGTGTTTAGGACAATAATGTGGTTGTATAGATATTTGGCTATGGATTTTTCCTTCTCCACAACCTCATGTATCCAATGAAGCTTACCAATGTCCTCAAGCATTAAATCTATACAATGGGCAACACAATATGTCCAAAAAATGCTGGGGTGCCTAATCTCAAAAATTCTACCAGCAGCCATATAATTAGCTGCATTGTCGGTGACAATTTGTACAACATGTTATTCTCCCACTTCTTGAACAACTTCCTCCATCATTTCACAAATAAGTTTTACAGTCTTAAAATTTTCCGAGGCATCCACTGAATTGAGAAACATTGTACCTACTGGACAAGATACAAGGAGATTTATTAAAGTTCTATTCCTCTGATCTGTCCATCCATCACTCATGATCATGCACCTTGTTTCTACCCATGATGAATGAAACTTAGATAGAACAAGCATGGCATCTTCAACACTTTCTAATAGAAAATTTGTCCTAATGATCTCTAATGAAGGAGCTTTGAACCTTGGACCTGCAACAACAACTGCATCAATCATAGCTAGCCAATAAGGACTTATGGCACAGTGGAAAGGCATGTCATAATAGTACTAAAAGTTGGAAATGGCCTTCCTTGCCTGAATATGAATATTTTTTTTCCAACCAGTGATATCCAAGGTAGGTTGGGAACTAGGTTTTGTGTAGGGAGAGAAAAACGTGTTTATGTTTCCACCTCCAATGTTGAATGCATGAGGATTCATTTCGCCTTGAGTTTGACTTGGACTTGGAGGCATGTGTGGGAAACTTGGGAACTGCATTGAGGATTCAATAGAGGGAGATGACAATGGGGTAGTAGAAGAAAAATTGTCAACTCCAGGAGTTCCTATTTCTTTTTTTTTCTTTTCTTTCTTTGCGTTATGTTGACTCAACATATCAATGGCCAAGGTTGCTTGGTGTTTGAAATTTTTAGCAACGTTTTTGTAGAGACCTATATCATGGTTGGGTATTTATGCAAGGTGGTACTTGAATCTATAAATGTCTCCACTACATTTCTCTTTGCAAAATTTACAAAGGAGCTTAGGGTCTCAATAATCTTGTCACAATAAGCCCAAGAAAAGTCCCTCTCCCTCGGCATTGTTGTTGTTTTGAACTTGTGTTTAAATTGCGGCTTCTATTTAGATTTGGATTTGTGCCTTCTATTTAATTTGGCTCCTCTAAAATACAACAAAGAATTAAAAATTAAAAATGCCATATATAAATTCACAAAAAAGAGGGTTGGTTTTAGAGGATATGAGCTTTTGTTAAGGATCAAAGAGGAGTCTATCCAGCAACACAAGCACATCTCGACCTAATATACCATTATGACCTTGAAACAAAATTAGGTATATATGAGGAAATTCTACCTAAAGGAAATATTATCAACATATATTGCATTGTAATCTTGAATTTGCAAGTTCATTCAACATAAAACAACTGAACCAATACATTAATAATAGATTCTGGAAGAAAAAAATACCCAAAGTTGTGAATGGATGGTTAAAGCCTTTGAAGTTGGAAAGACATCGACCAAGGAAGGAATGCTTGATGACTTGGTCGATGGTTGGTGTGAAACCATTTCTTAGTGCATTTTTAAAATCTATTTAAGCCCCATTTATAGCGTTGAAAAGTCATAACCAAAGGAATACACCAAACATTCGATTGTTGAACAAGGAAACTTGAAACATTCCATTGAAAACAACATTGAAACTTCAATATAGTAATATACCTGTTATTTAAGCCAAGTGTCAATGTACCTCAATTGTTGAATAGTGAAGTGGCTAAGCCTAAAGTTAACACACGTTGAAGGTGACGTGTGGCTACCCGAGGGTCGATATAGAGTATAGATAGAGCACACATTGGCGACTGCCTAATATGGAGTCTAGACTTAGGCTCACCTTGGTGGTTCCCTGATATTGAGTCTAGACTGTGTAATAGTGAGTAGTGATTGATTACTGAAGGTCTCGATGTATGAGTTTTCGGCCTAATAAATGAGAAATAAATTTTGGAATAACTGACGTTTGGTTTTTAGCAATGTGGCATACCTAAACTTGAAAAACTCGTGCTCATTGAGTCAAGGCTGAAAATCTAATAAATTGGAATCAATTGCAGGAATCTGCTTTAATCGGCAAGTCTCAAGTCAAAATTGCATTGACCATGAGTTAAACTTGGTCAACATGAGTTAGACTCAGAAATATTTAGATCGGATCGTTTGAAGAGCGAGCAGATTCCAAATCGTGATTAATCATGATTGATCGACGAGACCTATTTCAATGCTTGTAACTAAAATCTGAATTGAAAATAGGAGATCTTACAATTGAAACTAATTGTGAATTTTCTAAACTGAAATTGGCCCATCGACATTGTTTCTATTTGCGGCTGGGTGCATCAACGAAAGAGATTCATTTTAAATCAGGTTCATGGAGAAAATATTTTATGGAAGATGTCTATTTTATGTCGAGGAAGATAGTAATATTTTTTATTAAATTTGAATAACAACAGTATCTACTTTGTATCTCCCGTATCTTATTATTTTTATCTCCTGTAACTCATACGGAAAGTGGGGTAATAGTGGACACATAACATCAAGCTCCACTCCTTTTAATCCAAAGTTCTGCATGCAAACCTTTGTGTCGCTTGTGCTGCAAAGCCTTCACTGTAGAGTGTGGAGTTAACACCTACGTTTGCATGACAAAAGCTACACATACCTTTTGACTTGGTTTTTTCACCTTTTGTCCATTCTTTGTTTGGAGTCTGGGACAAAAAGCTCTACATAATTTTTTACATACCTCTATGTGAGTGTAACTTTGCACAGTTTCTTTGCTTCAAACAATATCAAAAGAATTTGTGAGCTTCTTTCAAGGCATGAATACATGCTTCAATCATGGAAATTAGCAAAGTTTCTAAAGAAAAAAATAATGATGGAGTTATCCTTTTCCACTTCAAATATGTTAGGATTCTATTGAGAGTTTTTTAGAGATAATTATTAACTAGCCCTCTACTTTTCCCTTTTTCTTAATATAAACTGCATCTCTTATTACATTTCTAATCAAGATATTTACATCAAATACTGGATCAAAGGGCCAAGGACTTTTCATAAATTCTTCCTTGTCTAGTGGTCAACACGTAAGCTTGGCTCCAATTTCTTGGTAATTAATAATTGCTTTGAAAAATGACTACTCTTGTTTGAATCTAGAACTATGTTTAAGCTTTGAAAATGGATTTTCCTCCAAATTGATCTTGGAAAGGTCATTATTAAATGCTTCTCTATATCTCCTCCACTAGACTGAATGGCTTTTATGTTGAAAAGTATAGCAGAGCTCCCTTCTAAAAATCTTGATCATCCCATTGTCACCAAGAGCTCCTCATTTTCCCCAAATTGGACCCAAAACAACATTGATTACTTAATTATGATCCAACCTAAGAAATTTTGATTGACACTGCAACTCAAGAGCTATTAAATTTGAAGTGCACTAATATGATACGTCATTCTTTCATTGAGTAAGTATATTGTTTTTGAATTTGTCATTTGTGCTTGTAGTATGTGTTACTGACCTTGTTTCACTTGAAAGGATTTTTATTCTTGGACTGTGACAATGCTCGTCAGATTTAGGCCTTTTGTAGTATTTGTACCCCATGATCATTTTTGTAATATGTATGTCCTATGTGGAAAGAAATAAGAATTTAGTTATTACCTCCTAAAATAAAGCATTGTTTCTTTTATTAGTTGCCATGTAACATCCTCTTCAAATTGAGGACAAATGGGATGTAATATCCTATCCATCCCCATAGATTATAGTCCTCCATAAAGGGGAAAAAACCCCAAAATACCCCTTGTTGGGCAATTTTTGGGGAAACTAGGCTTCAAAAACCCAAATTTGGGGTTTGGAGTAAGGTATACTCAATCACTTAAGAATATGAAACCCCTCTGCAAAATCTATAAATAAAGAATGATTGAATTCATTTTGGATCACCAAGTGTGGATTAATTCATTTGTTCTTCAGCATTAGGTCTGATAGTTTTTGACCCCTTCTATCTCTTGTCAATTTTGGTGGTGAAATATTCCACCTTAGTTGACATTCCCTTATTATCTCATTGTTTGAGCACAAGGGTCTCCAGTTGGTCAGTGAATTCTGTTGGATATTGGTCTCTCGTCTTTTTCTGAGCAAAATATTTCTATTAAAGGTGAATGAATTTGGAAGATAGTGCATGATAGCTTAGTTCTGTTTGACATACACCTCTCTTTAAGGAAGCAACAAATTTTCTGAGTCCTTAATATCTTGTTATGGGCAAAGCACTTACCTTAGGCAGTGGATTTGTTTTTGGCACATGGAGTAGTGAAACTCTTTGCTTTATTTAGTTTTTGCGTACACAGTTAAAATGAGCACTTCCCTAGTTATTAATTCTCGACCTTAGCTAAGGAAGCATGTTTTCATATCTCATATCATATTCACGAGTGGAAAAATTTAATTGTCTTATCTATCCATGCAAGGAAGGTGCATTAGGATTATGAGTTAAGAAAGTTGAGACATCATTGTACATGTTTCCAGATTCATTGTACCTTCTAGACTAAAGGAAAAGTGAATAGTAGTGTTTGAAATTTTTAGTTATTTATTGTTTCAAAGAGTAATAAATAATGATGTGATTTGAGTTTCAAATCTGTGTACTTGTTGTTACTTTCTTCAGTGGCATGTGCTTCCCTATTCAGAACAAGGGGTTTTTCTGTAGTACCTAGCCTCCAAAGCTTCTTCAATGCAAACTAAATATCAAATCATGCCCTCATACTCCAAATCATCTAAGGCATCACCCTAGAGAAGTTCCAAAGTAGACCAATGAGCTTTGACAGGCCAACTCCAACCCCATGTCACTATACAAGTGTTGACATCACTGCTACAAAAATTATTTTGAAGTGTTGCATCCTACACCAATTCCTAAGATGGATGCCCAAATGGTTCTAGAACGAGGCTCGACCTTCATTACTACATTTAAGACTTTTCAAAGGGATCGATCCCTTTAATCCATACCAATTTTTACACTTGCACAATTTGGCCATGTTCCTATCAATTTATATTTTGTACTGAAAAGTCAGTCCTATTTACATGTTTATTAAATTTAGGAACAATTATAGGTCATCTCCAGCAAAATGTCAACAAATTTGTGGGTTAGGTTGACATTTCTTCAAATACTATCACACATGTATATATAATCACACATTTTCCTTTTTAGATCTTGATTGGTTGAAAAAAAAGGTTCATTGCTTGTGTAATTTTGTCCCATACCTCCACATCAGTACTCATAGATAACAAGATTCTTAATTCTTCATTTGTGTGCACAGCAAGGTCCCTTTTGGTTGCTATTTTTGATGGAGAAACTTTTGACAATACACCTTTTACCATAGAGATGTTGTTGTTGGATAGAAATCTCCAGAGGAGTCTTACACTAGACATATAAATGGATATTGTATATCACAATAATAAGCATTAACATGTGAAGATGTGCAGTCCCTAAACTATGTGCATTCAATCCATTACTTTTTCTTTCATGGCAAATTTTGTTCTGCATAGTAGATCTGTTGTGGCACTTGAGTGTGTTCATGTAAAACATTCTAAGGCCAAACCCAGATTCTCATGTGTCATGGAAATTCAACATATTCCTTGTTCACCTAAGAACTACTTGTAACTCATCTTAGGGTACTCATGTACAATCTCACTCATCCCACTTAACAAGTTACCAAGTCAAGGCTCATCACATCCAACCTTGGTCTAAAACAATTAAGCAACACAATTTACATCTTGATGTGCCATAGCACCTAACATGTCTTAGAATGCCTTGGCACTATGTGGCATGAGTTAACATCCCCTACATTCCTTGGCATGCTTTGACACTCCCTAGCACACCATGGCACTTTTGGACATGCCTTGATAGTTTAACATACCTTGGCATTGCCTAGCATATAACCTTGTCACTCCCTCCTTAGCAAACCTAGAACTCATTGAAACTCCCTCTCACACATTCTTATTCATTAATTTCCATGCATTTTGAACTATTGCTTCCTTATGTTTCCTTGACACTCCCTAACACTCCCTAGGTCACCCTAGAACTTGACACATATTGGCCTATCACCTCAACGCTCTAACATTCCTTGGCACTACATAGTATACCTTGTCACTCTCTCCTTAACACACCTAGACATCGTTGACACTCTTGGTCACAAACTATTATTCATTCATTTCCATGAATTTTTACCTAGTTCTCCCTTGTGTTTCCCTATCACTCCTTATCACTCCGTGACACATGTTGTTACACCCTAGAACCTATCACATCTTGGCATGTCGCCCTAACCTCTAGCATGCCTTAACACTGCCTAGCATACCTTGTCAATTTGTCCTTAACACACCTAGAACTCACTGAAAATTCTAATCACAAACTCTTATTTGTTCATTTCCATTCCTTTTGACATAGTTCTCCCTTGTGTTTCACTGGCACTCCCAGCTAACACTTCCTTACACGCATTGGCACATCTTGGCCGCATGTCGCCCTAGAACTCTAGCATTACTTAGCATTGCCAAGCTTGCCTTGTAACGCCTCCTTAACACACTTGGAACTCACTAACACTCCATGCCACTCACACTTATTCCTTCATTTCCATGCATTATGACCTAGTGCTCCCTTATGTTTCCCTAACACTCCCTAACACTCCTTGGCACACATTGGCACACCATGGCACTTGTCACATCTTAGTGGGCTTTCCTAGCACTCTATCATCTATTTTCACTTCTTATCATACGTTTTCACTCCCTCCTTAGTGCACCTATAACTTGTTAACACTCCCTATTACACATGCAAATTTATTCATTTACATTTAATTGAAACGAGTCCTCCCTTGTGTTTCCTTGGCAATCCCTAGCATGTGTTGGCGCCACATCCTAGAACCTAGAACACATTGGCATGCCTTAGCACTTGGCATGTCTTGACATGCCTAACATTACTTATAAATTTATAACATGTGTTAGCACTTCCTTAAATTCCTTGCACACCTTGCCACTCCCTAGTTTTCATGCCCTCATAGATAACCTTACTTTTTTTGTGACTTGGAAACCCAACCAAGTTAATGAAAAAATAGTGTTGTGCCTAGACCAAAGTCTCCCTTTGTCTCAAACTTCTTTTTCCATCCTCTTATCATAATCATAGCCTTTCCTCCTACAAGTCCTAATATGAAACTCTTCTAACACACTTCGTCCATGGGACACCTAGAATTCACTGACACTCCCTAGCATAATCTCTTATTCATTCATTTCCATGCACTTTGACCTAGTTCTCCCTTATGATTCCTTGACACTCCCAAACACTCCTTGACATGAATTAACACTATCTGGCATATTTCACCATGCCTTTTCACTCCTTGGCATGCCATGGAACTCCTTAATTATCATTCCCTCATAAATACC
Organism: Pinus taeda; assembly: GCA_000404065.3. Classification (NCBI taxonomy): domain Eukaryota; kingdom Viridiplantae; phylum Streptophyta; class Pinopsida; order Pinales; family Pinaceae; genus Pinus; species Pinus taeda. Next base: position 53,216 of record APFE030448257.1, on the reverse strand, counting down.
ATTATTTTCTTTTAGACTTAGGAACCCAACCAAGTCTTGCCTCCACTAAAACAACTGTACCAAGTTACATTTAATACAACTAGACTATGCCTTGTTCCCGTAATGGACTATAAATAATATTAGGCTTCTCATGTCCAATATTAACTCATCCTACTTAATAAGTTACCAAGTCAAGGCTCACATCCAACAGTGCCCATAGAACAACTAAGCAACATAGTTTACATCTTCACATGCCATAACATCTGGCACATATAACAATCCATTGGAACTACATGGCACACATTATCATCCCTTGCATTCCTTGACATGATTTTCCACTCCCTAATAGACCCTACTACTCCCTAAAATGCCCTGAAACTCTAGCATGCCTTAGCACTGCCTAACATATACCCTTGTCACTCCCTCCTTAACACAATTGGAACTTGCTGACACTCCCTATCACACACTCTTATCTATTCATTTCCATGCAATTTGAACTAGTTCTCCCTCGTGTTCTCATGGCACTCCCTAACACACATTGGCACACCCTAGGACTTGACACATCTTGGAATGTCTCCTTGGCACTCTAGCATTCCTTGGAACTATCTAGCATACCTTGTCACTCCCTCCTTAGCACACCTAGAATTCACTGACAATCCCTGTCATGCACTCTTATTCATTTACTTCCATGCATTTGAAACTAGTGCTCCCTTATTTTTCCCTGACACTCCATAACTCACCCTGGCATGCATTGGCACACCTTAGCACCTAGCACATCTTGTCATGTTTCCCTGGCCTCTAGAATGCCTTAGCACTATCGAACATACCTTGTCACTCCCTCCTTAGTACACCCTGAAATCATTGACACTTCCTATCACAAACTCTTAATCATTCATTTGCATGCATTATTTTCACCTAGTGCTCCATTGTTTTTCTCTAATGCTCCCTAACACTTCCTAGCACTATTTGGCACACCTTGGCACCTAGCACATATTGGTTGCATGTTGCTTTGGCACACTAGAATGACTTAACACTACTTAGCATACCATGTAACTCCCCTCTTACCACACTTGGAACTCATTGACACTCCCTATCACACACTCTTATTCATTCATTTACATGCATTTTTACCTAGCGCTCCCTTATGTTTCCCTAGCACTCACTAACACTCACCACACATTGTCACACCTAACTGCAATGAGTTTCACTAACAGTCAATCCAAAAACCCTTCCCGAGTCTAGCTAGTTACTTGTTCTTCACTAAGATATTAGGGTTAAGTTTATTGTATAGTGTTCAGTGTGAAAATATTACTAGGTGTTTTTATCGCATAGAGTAATTATGATATTCCCCATGTACACAAGGATAATTGAGAAGTGTTTCTCATAATCATGCAAGTGGAACTTCAACATGTACATCAGGGTAACCACAAAATATTTATCATATTTACACAATGCAAGGTGATCGGAAAATATTTGCATTATATACGTGAATGTACTAATATCAGGACCATTAGCATCATATCTACATATTTACCACAAGACGATGGTCGTTACAACCCCTTAAAAATAACCATAAGGTCTTCCTCTTTTGCAACTCCTTGACCACAAGGGTTTAATTAAAAAACACATAGTTCGTTTAAATATTTGTAGGTTGAGGCAGCCACTTCAAGCCCTTGAACTTAAAGATCAATAATAAGTCTATTGTGCACACTCCTCATCTTAGATTTGGGTAGATAGGGAGAATACTTGATTGATGCCAACCTTGTAAATGAAAAACGTTTCCTACTCATTGGTTGGACACTCCACCACTAGTTGACACCACTAGTACACACCAAAAGTCCAAGATACCCATAATATGTGAGCTACACCCAAGGGCTTAGACTACACCTCCATAAAATGTACCTTCAACTTTAGATGTCCCAAAACAGTAATATCCTAACCCTAGCCTATTTGTTAGATTTTTGTAACTTTCTCCTTAACTAGCATTTTTTTTTAACTATTTAATCCACTTACCATATACTTTCTCTTGTTTGCACCCACCTAGTATACAAGAACACTTATTTTTTTAATACAACCAAGTTAAGAGGGCATGTTTCTTTCTTACACTTAAATGTTTTCAATACAACCAAGTTAAGAGCACGTGTTTCCTTTTCAAATTCCAAAAGTATAACATGTCTATCTCTATAAACAAACAACAAAATCATTGCATAAAAAAGGTAAGCTTAAAATTAAATTAAAATTAGATTATTATTATTATGATAAATACACCAAATATAGAAAAATTGTTGTCAAACACAACCATAAAAAAAAAGTGTTAGTTTATCAAATACAACTACAAACTTATTAATCCAGCCTAGATCCATCTTAACTTAGATCTATTAAGCACCGAGAGGGATCCAATCTCTCGATGTGCAAACCTGTTTTTTGGCTCTTGGTAGATCCAGGTTAAGACAGATCTAGGCTAGTTATATAATACTATATAATATCTATATTTTTATCTATGTGTCTCTTTCTTATTCCCTCTCTCTATCTCACCCCCCAAACATACACACTCTCTCTCCATACCTATCTCTCTCTCCCTCCCTCTTCCTCTCCACCTCTCTCTCTTCCCTCTATCTCTCTTCTCTCCATCACTCCCTTGTCACTTCCTCTCTCTCTATCTTTCTCCCTCTATGTCTTTCTTCTTCCTTCCCTCTCTCTCCCCCTGAGCCCTCTAACTTCATATCTCTCTCCTCTCTCTTAGTCCTCTCTCTCCCTTTGTCTCTCACCTCCATCTGTCCTCCCCCATCACTCTCTCTCTCCCCCCTCCATCTTTGTGCCTCCCTCTCTCTCTCTTTCCCTTCTCTCCCTATCTTTATCCCCACCTATTCTCTCTCTCCCCTCCTCTCTTCTCTCCCTCTCTCTCTATCCATTTATCCCTTGTCACTCCCTCTCTCTCTCTACCTCTATCTCCCTATGCCTTTGTTCTTTCCTCCCTCACTCTCCACCTCTATCTCCCTATGCCTTAGTTCTTTCCTCCCTCTCTCTCCCCCTCCAACTCCATATATCTCCCCTCTCTCTTCTTTTCTTTCCCCCCCCCTCCCCCCCCCCCCCCCCTCTTCCACCTCTTCTCTCTGTCTCCCCCCATCACTCTCTCACTCTCTCTCTCTCTCCACCCTCGATATTTGTCACTATCTCCCTCCCCCTCTCTTCCCTTCACTTTTCTTGCTATCATCACTTGGATCCTTAGTTAAGATAGATCTATGTTGGTCTTACTAATATTTGTATTATATAGATTTCACATCTTTAAATACAAAAGTATTCTCATTTTGTTTATTTTACTAAAACCTTAATTTAATTTATATGGGAAGAGGGTTTATATATATGTTAAAACTAATTACAACCCTTTTCTTATTAGCTTCAAATAAAAAATGTTATAAAATTAACATATTTTTATTGTGAAATAAGTTATGGTTTTTGGGCATGTGGTATTAAAAAGGCATGATATTGGCCAATGGTATTGTAACAAAGCCTATTTACAAGTTAATGATATCCATGGTAAAGTGGGGGTGAATATCCATGATTAAGAATCTTGATATATTCTTATAAAATATTTTGATTTTGAAATAAGTTATGTTTTTTGAGCATGTGATATTGATAAGCCATGGTATTGTAACAATGTCTATTTCCAAGTTAATAATATCCATGGTAAAGTGAGAATGAATATCCATGGTTAAGAATAATTTCATATTGTTATAAAATATTTTGATTGTGAAATAAGTTATGTTTTTAGAGCATGTGGTATTGATAAGCCATAGTATTGTCCCATGATATTATAACAAAACCATTTTTTTACAAGTTAATAATATCCACTGTAAAGTGGGGGTTGAATATCCATGGTTAAGAATCTTGTCATATTGTTATAAAATATTTTGGTTATGAAATAAGTTATGGTTTTTGGGCTTGAGGTATTGATAGGCCATGAATTGGCTCATGGTATTGTAACAAAACCTATTCACAAGTTAATAACAAAACCAAAATATAACAAATTGAATTTTACTATTTTTATTATTAATTGAGCCAACATTTAGATTTTTCCACTCATCCCCATACTTTTGAATTTTATTATTATTATTACTATTATTCTTTAACTAAGCCCATATTTAGAATTTGAAAATATACAACCTTAATTTTGATGTAATAAGGCCCTCCTAATTCCAATCTTCATTTACTTTCTAAAACAAGTAGTATATTTTCACTTTTCATAGGGCTAAGGGAAAACTAGTAGATATTTTCACTTTTCACAGTGCAAGAGGGAAAACGAGATTGAAGAGAGTTGTGAATTAAATTTTCACTTTTCATAGGTGGGAGGGAAAACGAGATTGAAGAGAGTTGTGAATTAAGGTTTTACCAGTAGCAGATTGATATTTAACCCCACCATTAGATCTTCAATCCATTAGTGGCACCCAGGTATGTTTCATTTCTAACCTCGCTGCATTTACACCCCACTTTTAGTCTTCTTCCACACAAGGAGGAGTACACACACACCTCAGATCTCTAGTTCAAAATTCACTATTTTTTATCCTTTCTTTTAAGTTAATGAGTAGCATATTTTCACTTTTCATAGGACAACGAGATTGAAGAGAGTTGTGAATTAAGGTTTTACTAGTAGTAGACTAATATCGAACCCCAACATTGGATATTCAATCCATTAATGGCACCCTGGGATGTTTCATTTCTAACCTTTTGCATTTCCACCCTAGTTTTAGTATTCTTCCACACAAGGACTGGTTCAAAATTCACTATTTTTTTCATCCTTTCTTTTAAGTTTAAGAGTAGCATATTTTCACATTTCACAAGGCAGGAGGGAAAACGAGATTAAAGACTGTTGTGAATTAAGGTTTTACCAGTAGCAGACTAATATTGAACCTCACCATTGGATCTTCAATCCATTAATGGCACCCAGGTATGTTTCATTTCTAACCTCGCTGCATTTCCACCCCACTTTAGTCTTCTTCCACACAGGGAGGAGTACACACACCTCAGATCCACCACCATTGGATCTTCAATCCATTAATGGTTCCCAAGTATGTTTAATTTCTAACCTCGTTACATTTACACCCCACTTTTAGTCTTCTTCCACATAGGGAGGAGTACACACACCTCAGATCTCTGGTTCAAAGTTCACTATTTTTTTCATCCTTGATTTTAAGTTTACGAGTAGCATATTTTCACTTTTCATAGGGCAGAGTGGGGAATGAGAATGAAGAGACTTGTGAATTAAGGTTTTACCTCTTCAATCCATTAATTTCACCCATGTATGTTTCATTTCTAAGCTCGTGGCATTTCCGCCCCACTTGTAGTCTTCTTCCACACAAGGAGGACTGGTTCAAAATTCACTATTTTTTTCATCCTTTCTTTTAAGTTTAAGAGTAGCATATTTTCACTTTTCATAAGGCCACAGGGAAAATGAGGGAACATACATAAAAGAATATGTATTTTTCCTTCTTTTATGGTTTGTCTCTATAGAGTTGATTTTACTGGGTGTACATTGTATGCTTCTAAAAACTTTTCTTTAGGAAATCCTATTTTTATTCTTTCCAAGAAAAACTCTCCAGGGAATCCCAATGGATGTTTCCCCACATTCATGGATGAAATTTGTGGTAAACCTATTGGCATTGACTAATGCACCTCAACCAAGGGATTTAAAACATGCACCTACCAACACAAAACTAGTCAGATACCTAGTAACATTAATGACATTTGATTGTGCTAACACCTTGGGCTCAATGAATCATAATCAACTACACTATTTTCCATATTAACATATTGATCCTATTTAACATTTTGTTAGAGTGACCATAACAATCCAAGCCTGTTCCTATTTTTATTTTGGTTTTTAATTCCTTCTTTGGTGTGATGACAACTTTATATGACTGTATAGATGTTAACCTTTGTTAGAGTATATGTTGAAAAGTAGATGCTCTCTTACATTCTACCTTGCCTGTTATGTATTGATGGAATTCAATTTCATTAGTTGTGACCAAAGAACTATGTCAAGCATGTATACAAGGATTCTTGTATCAATATTTACAAATTGAACATTGTTTTTAAACAAGCAAAGTAGATCCTTAATGCTACATGTTTGTATCTTAGGGAACTTCCAATCCTAATAAATGAGGTGAATTTTAAGTGTTTCCAGAATCCAAATCTTAGGTTTTGTGAATTCATTCATATATGGTCCTAGAAAAGTGAAGTGAAATTTAACTATTTCCAAATCTTAAGTTTTGTGAATTCACTCATATTTGGTGTTGGAATCTTTTGAGAAAACGGGAGGAATTTCTTTTAGTTGCATTCAAATTTTCCAAAAATAATACTAAATTTATCCCTCATTAAAATTCTCCAGAAATGGCTTTGGGATTGAAATTTTTTTAAATATTTTTAGGGAAACAACCCAAATCAATTTTTATAGATTAGAGTTTTATAACACTAGGTACTAAAACAGTCTTCTATTTTCTACAGCAAATGTCTGATAGAATCTTCCCAGAAACTTATCAGAAAATTAGGCAGATGCACTGGACGGACTAAATAATTTTTAATGAATAATCACTTAACATAAATGATATATTAGGTTGCATGAATATATAACTTAGAAGCATGAAATGAAGAAGAAATCTCAATGAGATTGACATATTCTTGATTCTTCCCAGAAATTGATCAGAAAATTAGGTAGATGCGCTGGATGGACTAAATAATTTTTAATGAATAATCACTTAACATAAATGATATATTAGGTTGCATAAATATAACTTAGAAGCATAAATGAAAAATAAATCTCAATGAGATTGACATATTCTTAATTGAGTTGATTGATGCCAGGAATAACTTTGACTAGAGGGATGGCATAATTTCGTTATGGTTGGATAGATTTAGAACTAAAAAGCAACAGTTTTCTTTCTTGCATAACTTGGGAAGATTTTTGTATCTCAAGTCTCAACCTTATTGAATAATATTATTTATGACTTGCAATGTTGAGATTTGTTGTGATACCACTTGCTAGTAACCTAAACACTTCGGAAGAAAAATTAGTTGTGAATTTTACTTGCAAAAGATATAAGTGAAAATATAGACTAATTGTCCCTTGTTTAGAATTTCCTTGAAATTATTCTATTGCTTGAATGAATAAATCTGGAACTAATTGTTGCATAAAGACAAAAAATATCTCTACCAATTTGTAGTGGAATAGAACAAAAATAAAACGCAGTCACACTATAGAAAAAAAAAAAAAAACAAAACAAAATTTTCTAGGGAACCCAACTGGGAATACCCTCTGCTAGCTGTAGAAATTTAAAATACTATCCATATTAGACTTTGAGACACCTTCTTCAAGACCAAGTTCATCGATGCTTATTTCTTTCCATATTATTTTTCATAAGCATTAGGGTTGTTTTCCATCAAATTAGAGTAGCTAGAAAGTGTCTCTTTGATTTCAGAAAGCAGATCAGGATCAACTTCATCCAAGAATCCCCTAGAAGGCTCATCAATAACAAGAAGAAAGGTATTTTTTAATTTTATTTCATCACATGCATGCATCATAATCACCGATTTGTCGTCATTTCTTTCATAGTCGTTTTCAATGTTAGATGCAAAAGGTAATTTAGTATGATATAATCCTTTAGTAATCAACCTTGGACATATTGTTGGTTAATTTATGTTGTTTGAAGTTTATTGAGTTTGAGTTTTATCATGAAACTACTAGAAGCGTACTATAATGGGTGAGATGATTATCTTGATAACAATGTTATGGTTTGATCTATTCCTTGAAGGAACTTATAGTTGATGGTCAAACTTTCACATTCCTTTCATTTTTTTATCTTCACATATAACAAATATCTTTATGTTATAGCCTCTAGCTAGATATATATAGTAACTGCTGTTAGAGTTGGTCTGGTCAGTCCTCTGTCAGAGATCAAAACTCTTTATGCATTTCATGTTTAGGTGTCCCGCTCCATTCACCCTACTACATTTCACTAGGGGCATGCCATAATCTAATGGAGAAGGTCATGGTAGTCATTCCCCCTCATGTCTAGCTTCTGCTGGCTTAGGTATTTTGTCAATAATCACCAAAGTCCATGACAGTCAAGGTCTGGTCCTTTAAAGGACAAAATTCATTTTCGATGTTTAGGTCTAGGGATTCATCAATTTGGTCTTTGAACATGTCCAGTAAAGCCATGTAGGCCAGAGTGAGGCCCTTACATAGTTATGATTCAGAGAGCTTCATCGTCATGCGGATAGACTTCGACTCTTCTTCAAAACTCTATTTTGAAGAAAAGTCAAACAATGTCATTTATGAATTTTTTTTCAAAAAAGTTGTCAGTTGATTTCTTTAGATGCAGTCATGGTTTCCATGGCCAAATGTCCTGTCATGCAATCCCTGCAAAGAGTGCCGAAAATTTCATCATTTGAGCTAAAATTTCAAAGGGAAAGAGAAAATCAGTGTGTTTTAAAGTCAGTGAAAAAGTGTCAAAACACAACATTAGAAAAAAGGGTTTTTGAGGAGGCAAAAATTTAACCCATCACTTCCAAAGCTATATATACAAATTTTCATCAAAATCAAAGGCATTCTGCTAATCCAAGCCTTGGAGAAAAGTTGAAAAAGGTGTGAGTGTGCATCGTGAGTGATTGAGTGAGTTGGAGGCAGTTTGAGGGGGCGCGACACATATACTTAGGGGCGCGACGCACATAGACGGCACGGCGCACACAGAGACTGCTCGCAGTTCAAAATTTCAACAGGCACGGTGCATACCCAGGGCACGGTGCACTGGGTTTTGCGCATGGCGCACACAAACCAAGCGCCGAAACAAGGCCAAATCACCTCCAAATTTTGGTGAAGCACATCAAATCAAAAGATATCACAAAGGCACCCAGCCTCACATCATCATCAAAGGGCAGCCTAGGTATAGTATACACAACAGTCATGACATCACAGCATTCGTCAGAGTATGAGATGGAGACACAAAGTGACTCATCCTCAGAAGAGCAGGCTCCCAGGAGACATCACAAGAGTGGCAAACATGTCAGGGATGAGCCCACTACCCTCACTGAATTACAAGCATGCCCTCTTGCTATGTCATGTTTCTAGCACCTAGCATGTTTTGAATTTTGTCAAAGGGTGGAAATGTTAGAGTTCATCATGAGTTGGCCCATCTATTTGTGCTTCATCTACATGGAGGTCAGTCTATCTTGGTCGGGGTCACTTTCACATTGACACCCGAAACTATATCAGTGGCAATAGGTATACCAAATGTTGGAGAACAGTGACATAAGAAGAAGAAGGTGGATAGGCAACACTATGAGCCTTACATCAAGGCCAGATTCTTGAGTCAGCTCACACGAGTCTTTCCCTTCAGATACTTGAAAGATGAGTATGCTCCACTCATGATATTGATCATGAAATACTTCAGCTTTGAGGGTAGGTTCTCTCGACTATATGCCTATCACATCCGGTTTCTCATGCACTTTACCAGGGTGAGGATGATGAACCTACCATTTTTCATATGCAGGAACACAGAGAGGATGAACACCTTCATGCTGCATAAGACCCCTCAGCAGCAGCTTAATAGTGTGTATCACTTTTCTCTTATCCAGATTTTGGTAGATCATCAGTTGGGATTGCAGGCCATTGCTGGGGAGGACTTCATCTCATGTGACTTCTTCAACACATCACATGTACTATCAGAGCCAGAGCAGGAGATGGGTGGTCCTTCTCATCAGCATGAGCACCATGAGACCACTACCATGCCAGTTTTTGTTACATATCAGAGAGGCAGTAGGCACTTGTTTGCAATAGCAAAGCGAGTGTTATCTCCACCAATGGTGGAAGGGGCCTCGCTTCCAGCATCAACGAAACAGGTACTGGACAAGGGCAAGAAGCCCATGCATGATGAGGGGCCATCAGGTGTACAGGAGACCGATGTCATTCTCATTCAGGATGATGAGGCAGAGGTGGAGAATTCCCAACTTAGGATGACCATTCAGGAGCAGGACACAGATATCCAAGACTTGATACTCAATGTGGAGAGGGCCAGATGGATCATCAAGTATCTGGAGTAGAGGAACAAGCAGCTTGAGGACTAGCAGGCAATCATGGATCTGCAAATCATCCGTGAGAATCGACAAGCTGCCCAACAAAGGAGGATCGAGCTCGCTACCTTGGAGCAAGAGATCAACAATGACTGAGACTCATGGCTAGAGTGGATCAATAACCACCTGGAGAGACTGCTGGAGAAGGCCAATAGAGACAAAACCATACTGAGGAGGATGGCTTGTCATTACAGGGCACGGAACATGAGTGCAAAGGCCCAGATAAGGAGCTTGAAGGCCAAATTGAGCAGAGCAAAAAAAGAGGCAAAAGAGAAATATCGGCTTCGAATCTTGGTTGAAGCTTCTGTGGCCTAGCATAGTGCCTCTTAGAGAACCTCCAGCCCAAATTTCAAGAAATTTGGACAATTTTGGTCAAATAGAAATTTTTTGGCACAAACACAATTTTTTTCTCTATACGCGCTGCGCCACCGGTGCGACGCGTAGGATTGGGAGCTCCAAATGAGAAATGGTTTTCATTTTTGGATTCAACATGCAAAATCACGACTACTGGCACTCAGGCAAGAAATTTGAGCATGATTTGAGTCTCCAGGAGGTCAAAAACACCCAAAAAATGGCCTCACTGCCCCTAATTTGACACACAGGAAGCAGTCTTGGGAGAATGAAGATTTGGAGGGGAAAATGAGCTCCAAATTCAAAATCCCACTTGGGTTGGAAATTAGACAGGAAAGGCTTTCCAACAAGCATACGTGGGCACATTTTTAACTCCTGCAAGTGCCTCAAAACTGGCCTCAAAGTGGCGCGGCTAATACAGAAAATGGCACGGCGCATATAGGAAAAAAGGCCCAAATTGCCTCTGTTTCGCGAAATTTCGATTCATGACGTTTCATAAGTGGGCCCTCACATCTACACTTCACTTTTTCGGCACCAAAGATGGCATTTCAATTATTTTCACTCCAGATGGGCATCTATCCAAGTGGCAAAGGAAGGCAAAGGGTCACCCAAGCCATTTGTCATGTTTGTGGCGCTGCACCTGTAGCTGATGTTTGGCTCTCCACCTTCATTTTGTAATGATTTGAGTAACTCCCCAACCCTTGGGCATTCCATATCTTCATGGAACATTCTATATATTGTATGCGAACTATTTGCAAAGGGTTGGTTGGCTTGTAACTTCTAGGAGACTGTGGGAAAGAAACTCTGTTTCTTCATTGTATATTTTTTACAGAGGATTAATGAAAGGAAGCGGCTCTGTTTCATGAGATTCATGTGGTTGTGAGTGTAGAAAATGTGTCTC
>APFE030448257.1:0-33543 GCA_000404065.3 Pinus taeda | reverse complement strand
GACACCCGAAACTATATCAGTGGCAACAGGTATACCAAATGTTGGAGAACAATGGCATAAGAAGAAGAAGGTGGATAGGCAACACTATGAGCCTTACATCAAGGCCAGATTCTTGAGTCAGCTCACACGAGTATTTCACTTCAGATACTTGAAAGATGAGTATGCTCCACTCATGAGATTGATCATGAAATACTTCAGATGTGAGGGGAGGTTCTCTTGACTATATGCCTATCACATCAGGTTGCTCATGCACTTTACCAGGGTGAGGATGATAAAACTCCTGTTTTTCATATGCAGGAACATAGAGAGGATGAATACCTTCATGCTGCATAAGACCCCTCAGCAGCAACTTAACAGTGTGTATCACTTTGCTCTTATCTGGATTTTGGTAGATCATCAGTTGGGATTGCAAGGCATTGCTTGGGAGGACTTCATCTCTAGGAGGTCAAAAACACCCAAAACATGGCCTCACTACCCCTATTTTGACACACAGGAAGAAATCTTGGGAGAATGAAGATTTAGAGGGGAAAATGAGCTCCAAATTCAAAAATTCCACTTGGGTTGGAAAGTAGACATGATAGGCTTTCCAACAAGCATACTTGATCACATTTTGGACTCCTGCAAGTGCCTCAAAACTGGGCTCAAACTGGCACGACGCATATAGGAAAAAAGGCCCAAATTGCCTCTATTTCACCAAATTTTGATTCACGACTTTTCATAAGTGGGCCCTCACATGTACACTTCACGTTTTCGGCACCAAAGGCAGAATTTAAAGTATTTTCACTCCAGATGGGCATCTATCCAAGTGGCAAAGGAAGGCAAAGGGTCACCCAAGCCATTTGTCATATTTGTGGCGCTGCACCTGTAGCTGATGTTTGGTTCTCCACCTTCATTTTGTAATGATTCAAGTAACTCCCCAACCCTTGGGCATTCCATCTCTTCATGGCACATTCTATATATTGTATGAAAACTATTTGCAAAGGGTTGGTTGGCTTGTAAATTCTGGGAGACTGTGGGAAAGAAACTCTGTTTCTTCATTGTATATTTTTTACAGAGGATTAATGAAAGGCAGCGACTCTGTTTCATGAGATTGATGTGGTTGTGAGTGTAGCAAATGTGTCTCTTATGTTTAATATGTATATTGTTATGTTTCATAGTTCATTTCATATTCATTTCTAGTGAAATTTTCTAAGTTGGATAAGGTAGAATTCAATTTTATTGCTCTGCCTGTGGGAAAATTTCATGTTCAGTGTTCATTCTTATGTTGAAAAGGATTCATGTTGTCCATGCCTTTTTCACCCTCTTAATCAGTCTCTCTATTCCGCACCATCTTAAACTAAATTTCTAGGCTTCCCACCTATCTTGCCTCATGAAATAATCTGTGCCATTGTATTAAATTCTCTGTTCATTGAGGTCCATTGGTCCCATACCATCCCAGAAACATAGTCATTCATAAAATTCACTTCTTGTATCCATATTAACTTACTAGCCTAAGACAAATATTCTGCTATAAGTCATCTCAGGCCATTTTGTTTATCTATTCATTGAGTGTGACTCAGAGAGAGTCCTCTCCTGTTGTGGTAGGGCTAGCTACTAGACTGAGCGTGGTTTGTGGTTACCCTGAATTTTGCCTTCCTTTAGCCTAAGGCAGATTTAGGTGCTAACAACTGCCACTCAGAAGTTGGATTCCATCATTTTGAAGCTTGAGCTTACTCAACTTACCTTTGTTTGAGTTGAAAATGTCATTAGATCTCATTATATCGTTTATTGAAGAGTATGAATCCAATTTACCTTTGTTCCAGTTAAAAATGTAATTAGATCTTGCTATATCATCTTTTGTAGAGAATGAATCCAATTTCTCATAGTCCATTTGCTTGAGGTATAAAAAAGCTACTTTAATTCATTAAACTTACTTTTCATATTCTATTTGTTGATTGCGATTCTGCAGGCCACATTTGCATTTGAAAAGGGGCATATTTAATGAAGTGTGGAAGGAGAGGGAAGCTTCAGTTATGCCCTTTCAAACTTTCTAAGGTATGTAGTAAAATTGTAAAACAATTCTCCATAGAATGGTGTGCTTTAACTTTTTCTTTTGATATTGGATTATTTATGTGATATCCCTTCTCTTACACACAACTAGAGTCCAGACATACATGGTTTTTCTGGATATTTGGACAATGGACAGATTTACACTGTAGAAGATCAAACATTTACAGTTGAATATTTCCTTGCCACTAAATTAGATTTGAAGAGTCAAATTCCTATTTTTCAGGCACATACCTCACTTTCAAATCAATTTATTTCTAACTCTGTATAGACCTTCCATGGGAGGGTAAAGAGTGATCACTACCATTGCTTAATGTTTCTGTAGACCAAGTAAAGATTTCAACTGTGCATAAATTAGTGGCTCGTTGGAGAATCCCAAGAGTGGCGCTATTGTAGCAACAAGAAATTCATTTATTTTGAGTTCTTCATTAGTGCATTGATAGTATATTGTTTATTCCATACAATACCTCAACCGTGTATGATCAAATTATAGTTAAGCCTCTCATAATATTTTGACTTACCCTCTTTTAGAGGGAAAATAGAGTGCGTGTCAAGCTTGCACATCACAATTGTATCATGCAATGTTTACCTGGGACAATTTTTGTGGATCTAAGTAGCAAGATACCTATTGGAATTCAAGAGGCAACGATACTAAAAAGTGGGAAAGAGGTTTCATAGTTAACCTGGATTTCACATTATGGTTGGAGTTGGTTTGTTGGCAAGATGCTGGATGCCCCAAATTCCTTTTTATCACTGAGTGAAAGATTGAATCCTTCGACATATTACTCGCTCAATTCTCATTAAGTGATGTGTTTTCTCAGAAGTTCTACACACCTATAAACTTTACTAGAGTTTTTCTTGAGTCTTCGGAGGTGGTTAGCTTTTCAAAGCACACACGTAAAGAAGGGGAGAAATAATATGCCCGACTAATTTGAGTTATCTACCTGTGAATAGGGCGTTCCCATTCATAAACCTGACGACTTTCTCTACTTCTTTCTAGTGAAAAACATTGGGACTTGCCATGAATTGTGAGACAATTCCAACCCCATAACTATAAATTTCTTATTTTCATCTACACCCAATAGATTAGTATCTGCACAAGGAGAACTGTGTTTTTGTTTTTAAAGAAGCTGCAATCGACTTGTACCATGCTATTTAATATTTTATGTATTTATTCGCATGCTTGGTCTGTGACATAAAGATGCAATGGGCTACCTTGCATTTTATATACTAACACTCCTAAAAAATAATAAAGTATTCCCAAATATATCATTTCAAATGATCTATGTAGCTCACTTTTTGGTTTTTCAATTATCAAAGTTGTTACCTATATTGATGAGAACTTCTACAACCAATACCACAATGACAATATATGTTATAGTTTTATCTGTGTTTCTCTGAAGGCGTTTCTCCTTCAATAGAGCAGCAATACACTATAGTTTTCATTTAGGGGAGAAGTGTACCCAGTAGAAACCTTCGCCTGTGTGTATATGGGTTGAATGCACATTAGACTCTATATGTCATTTTGAAGGTGTTTCTTCTTCAATAATGCTTCATCTTAGTAGATACTTTCGGTCTGCACATTTAGTAGATGCATGCAACCTTGGGATACATGTTGTAGATTATAGTTTTCCTATGAGGTTTAGTAGCAATGAAAGAAGTCCATCGGTTTTAGGAATATTTAGTATGATTTTATAGTTTGACTTAGATGCTCACTTTTCTTAATTTAGGTGTTTTTCTTAGTTCTGTTTTACGCACAGATTTATCTTTAAGAAAAGTGCACAGCAGAGAAGGGTTCTATATTTTGAGCAAGGGGACACACTTCTAGGTAGGAGGTACTCTATTCTAGGAAGCTTTTGCCATGTAGGTTAGGTGCTTTATCCGAGAATCCCAAGAGGCACTATTGAAGCAATAAGAAATTCATTTTTTTGAGTTCTTCATTAGTGCATTGATAGTATATTGTTTATTCCATGCAATACCTCAATATTGTATATAACCATATTTAGTATGCTTTTATAGTTTGACTTAGATGCTCACTTTTCTTAATTTAGGTGTTTTCCTTAGTTTTGTTTTATGCACAGATTTATCTTTAAGAAAAGTGCACAGTAGAGAAGGGTTCTATATTTCGAGTATGGGACACACTTCTAGGTAGGAGGTACTCTATTCTAGGAAGCTTTTTCCATGCAGGTTGGGTGCTTTATCCAAGAATCCTAAGAGGCGCTATTGTAGCAATAATAAATTCATGTATTTTAAGTTCATTAGTGCATTGATAGTATATTCTTTATTCCATGAAATACCTCAATATTGTATGATCAAATTATAGTTAAGGTTGTCATAATATTTTGACTTACCCTCTTTTAGAGGGAAACTAGAGTGTGTGTCAAGCTTGCATGTCACAGTTGTATCATGCAGAGTTTACCTAGCACGAGTTTTCTGGATCTAAGTAGCCAGATACCTATCAGAATTCAAGAGGGAACAATACTACAAAGTGGGAAAGAGGTTTCATAGTTAACTTTCCTTTCACATTATGGTTGGAGTCGGTTTGTTTGCAAGATTCTAGATACCCCAACTTCCTTTTTATGACTGAGTGCAAGATTGAATCCTTCGACATATTCCTCGCTCAATTGTCATTAAGCGATGGGTTTTCCTAGAAGTGCTTCAGATCTATAAACTTTACTGGAGTTGTTATTCAGTCTTTGGATGTGGTTATCTTTTCAAAGCACACATGTACAAGAAGACGAGAAATAATATGCCCAACTAATTTCAAGTTATCTTCCTGCAAATAGGGTGTTCCCTTCCATAAACTTGAGGACTCAATCTACTTATTTCTAGTGAACAAATTTGGGACTTTTCATGAATTGTGAGACAATTTCAACCCCATAACTATCAGTTTCTTATTTAAAGTTATACCCACTAAATTAGAACCCGCACAAGGATAATTCCATTCCTATTTCAAAATAACCTGCAATCAACTTATACCATGCTATTTAATATTTTAGGTATTTCTTCGCATCCTTGGCCTGTGACATAAATACGCAACAAGTTACCTTGCATTTTCTATACTAACACTCCTAAACAATAATAAAGTATGCCTAAATCTGTCATTTCAAATTATCTATGGATCTCACCTTTTGGTTTTTCAATTATTGAAGTTATTACCTATATTGATGAGATCATAAACAATCGAGGCCACAGTGACAATATCTGTTAGAGTTTTATCCGTCTTGCACTAAAGGTGTTTTTCCTTCAGCAACACTACAATACATTGTAGTTTCCATTTAGCGAAGAAGTGTACCCAGTAGAAGCCTTGGTCTGTGTGCAAATGGGTTGAATTAACAATAGACTTTATCTATTATTTTGAAGGTGTTTCTCCTTCAATAGTACTTCATCGTAGTAGATCCTTTCATTCTACACCTTCAACAAATGCGTACAGCCCTGGGGTACATGTTATAGATTCCAATTTTGCTATGAGGGTATAGCAACGGTGAAAGAATCGCATTGATTTTAGGCATATGATTTTTGTTGTATGAAAGCATGCTTGTCTAGTGTTTCCAAAAATTATATAGAGCCATATTTATTATACTTTTATAGTTTGACTTAGGTGCTCACTTTTTTTAATTTAGGTGTTTTTCTTAGTACTATTTTATGCATAGATTTACCTTTAAGAAAAGTGCACAGTAGAGAAGGGTTCTATATTTTGAACAGGGGACACTCTTCTAAGTAGGAGGTACTTTATTCTAGGGAGCTTCTATCATGCATGTTAGGTGCTTTATCTTGGATAGAGTTCCAAGTCGTTGCCTCCTTGACAAAGTCCCTGCTAGACAAGACACTGGTGGATAGAGTTCCAAGTCCCTAAATTTTCCAAAAACCCACCTGACCCTATCTATCTAGCCTAAAATCCTTTACATTCCAGTCATCTCTCGGTTGTGATTTCATAGAGAGAGACCTCTTTGGTTTTGTAGGACTAGTTACCAAACTAAAAGCTTGGTCTGTTGTTATCTCCGTCAATCTCTTCATCGGCCTAGACATTATGGAGGATAACAGAGGGCATGACAACTAGGGGGTGCCAAGGTGTTCTAGTGAATGTAAGGTTCCCAAGTCATGGAAAAATGTAATGCTAGTTGTGAGGTCATGACTACCAAGGTGTGTTAGGGAATGCTAGGGCATGCTCAGATGTGCTAGATAGTACAAAGACATGCCAAACAAGCTAAGATGTTCCAAGTGCTAAGGCATGCCAAGACGTACAAGGGTTCCAATTCCCTACCTCCTCTTCTTCTATATGATATCCATTTATGACATTTCCTTTGCAATATTTGGTGAATTTGATAGTTATAGGTCATTTATAGGTTATAAATGTCTTCATAGTTACACTTCTAGTTGAGTATTCAACTGAACATATTGATTATAATAACTATTTTTCCCTCCACCCAATTTTCATAACTTCAATAAGCATTAGGTAGGGACCTACATCTTCGATGTTGCTTTGCTTGTTTAGTAAAATATTGATCAGACTTTAATTTATTGAAAGTTGTAGAATTTACAATTTATGAAGTTTCAAGGTCTAAGTTTAAAAAATATAATTCTTAAAGGGTGCTAGCTCAATGGAAGAGCACCTAGTTTATAAGCAGGAGGTTGGTGGTTCAATTCCATCGTGCCCTAACATCCATATGGAATGGTGATGATCAATTTTTGGTGACAGAGGCTCTTTTGACCATCACCAATGAGCTTTGGTGACTTTTTTCGACCCTCACCAAAAATATGAAACGGTGATGATCAACAAATGCCACCATATATATGAATCAATAGTGACGACCCCCAAAGGCCTGTAACCATAAATCATTGTTGTTGATATGAAATAGTGATGGTCATCGTCTGTTATTATAGTCATTATTCATGATGGACATTGAATGTCACCACAACAACTATGCTTCTAACAATGCGGCTTTTGGTGACAGTCAATGAACGTCACCATATATATGCACCAATAGTGATGGCCATTAAAGATCCATCACAATAAATCATTATTGTTCGTATGAAATGGTGACGATCACTATCCATCATTATAATCAATATTTATGATGGACCTTGAATGTCACCATAACACATATACTTTTGGTGATGCCACCTTTGGTGACATTTAGTTTTTGGTGACCAAGGCTATGGTCCATCACCATTGCTCATATGTAATGGTGATAGTCACTATCCATCATTATAAATCATTATTGGTGACAAAATTTGAAAGTCACTACAACACTTATACTTTTGGCGATGCCACCTTTGGTGACATTCAATTTTTGGTGACGGAGGCTATGGTACATCACCATTGCTCATATGAAATGGTGACAGTCATTATCCATCATTATAAATCATTATTGGTGATAGGTTCTTTATATCACTACAACACCTATACTTTTGGTGACATTCAGTTTTTGGTGACGAATGCTCTTTTGACCCTCACCAATGAGCTTATGGTGACATTTTTCACCCCTCACCAATGTCGTTTTTTCTTGTAGTGACATTCTCAAATATTTTATTAAATGCTTCCACCATCTCATTAACATGTGGATGATACAGCATACTCTTATAATGGTAAACCTGAAATTCCTCCACCAACGCGTTGATTGTTTCATTAAGAAAATGCATACAGTGATCACTCATGAAAATTATCAAACAACCAAACCTTGTCAGTACGTACTCAAAGATTAATTTTGTTATTGTTGCACTTGTATAGTCCTTTATAGGCTATGCCTTCAACCATCTAGTTAAGTACTCAGTTGTGATAATGATGTACCATGCACTCGTCTTCTTTCCTGGAGGCTGAATCGGTCCCACAAAGTCAATTGCCCACTTATCGAATGGTTGTAATGAAATCTACAGATTTAGAGGCAGATCATCCCTCTGGGATGGCCTGCCAATCCTTTGACAAGCATCACATGCCTTATAATATGCTTTTGAATCCTTATGTAGGGTCGGCCACCACAACTCAACGCATAAAATCTTCTGCGATGTTTCTTTTCTTGCATAATGTCCTCCCGCGGCTCCTCCATGAGCCTCAATTAGGATGTTGTTTTGTTAAAATTCTAGCACGTAACATCGAAATATTTCATCTGACCCCATTTTATAGAAATCCCTTGCAATGACAAGAATGTCTATCGCGGGCACCACCAATTCCTTCTTTTGTTGGCTAGTATATCCTTCTGGAGCCGTTCCCGTTGTCAGGAAGTGTATAATATCTTCAAAGTGAATGTACACAATGCACACCATAAAGAGTTGCATGTCAGACAACCCTTCCTCCAAATTAGTAGGCTCCTCTCCTGTTTCAATGCATAATAGATGATCCAATCCTGCATTCAATCATCCTGGTTTCGCAATGACCTCAAAATCATATTCCTAGAACAACAATAGCCACCTACATATCTTCCCCCCAACACAAGCTTATTGACCAGGTATTTTAACCTAAAATGGTATGTATACATCTTAAAGTGTCCGCCCAACAAATAGTGCCTGAACTTCTGGATCACATACACCATAGCCAATCCTTCGCACTCTGTCGTTGAGTAATTTTTCTCAGCTTTGGACAACTTCCTACTTGTGAAAGCTATAGTATGATTCAATTCTCCCTCACTAGCCTATGTTAGCACGGTTCCCAATGCAATACATGACATGTCCATGTGCACATGAAATTCCTTCTTCCAATCTGAGAAGACTAGGATTGGCGCAGTGACCATTTTCTCATTTAGCACATCCAAGCACCACTAACATTCTTCATTCCAACAAACTGTAGCATCCTTCTTTAACTGCTTTTCCATCGGTGCGGTAATCTGGGCATAGCTCTTAATGAAATTTCTATAATACCTAGTATGCCTCAGCATTGCATGCAACTGTTTCACACATCTTGGTACCTCCAAATTGATTATGACTGCAATCTTCACAGGGTCTGCCATCAAGCCTTTTCTGCATACCACGTGACCCAGCAACATCCCAAAAGGGACACAGAACAAAAATTTCTTCAGATTGAGTGCAATATGGTACCTCCAGCATGTATTCAACATCAAGTGCAGACTTGCTACATGGCACTTTACCAGTCCAAACAGTATCCAATCATCAAAGTATACCTCCAAAAACTTGTGAATGAAGTCCTTGAACATCACGTTGACTATGCGTAAGAAGATCATCGGCGAGTTCTTTAGTCCAAAAGGCATCATAGTATACTAAAAGCATCCCCATTTAGTCGTTAAGGTCATCTCAATTCTAACCTCAGGCGCGATCTTGATATGATGGTACCCCAAGAACCCATCAGTGAATGAATATGCTTCCTGACCGCCCACATTATCTAGCACTTCATCAATGAATGGAGTTGGAAAGGGACCATGCACACAGGTGTCATTCAACTTCCTGAGATCTACGCATATTATTATCTTATCCTTTTGCTTCTTTTCCTGAACAACCATTGGGCTTACCCAATCAGGTTCTTCTACTAGCTTAATAATGTGTGTTGTGAGCATCTTATCCAACTCTAAGAGGACCTTTTCTTTATACTTTGGGTTGAGGCGGTAAGGCCTTTGATTGATTGGCTTCACATCTAGTTTTAAAGTAATCTTCATAACACACAAGTACCCTAATATCCCCTTCAAGTCTGAAAAATTTGTAGGGAACATGTCGTAGTATTCGCGAAGCAATTCAACGACCTTATCTACTATGGCATCATCCTAGTAGTCCCTAATCTTTGCAAATTTCGGCTCCGCTTCCGTGCTAATGTTTACCTGTCTACTTTTGAGCAGTGCGGTTATATATGGATTCTCTATATGTGTTCCTTCAACTTCGCAGTGACCTTCAGTCTCTGGGATATTAATCTTCCTTGGATCTTCATCGTCTTCTTCAATTGTCACATAGAAGCACTCCAACATTTGGCTCAGTGGGGTGGTACAATCAGGTTGAATCAAATCTAAAGGATCTTGTCATATTCTAAAGATCACTAGCTTGACCTCCTACAATGCCTCATCAATACATTCAAATCCATCCTCAGAGCTGAACATCATCAAGAACCCTTGGCGCAAAATATCCCATTCTTCAGTGCCATGGTGGAGCTCTGTCTCCATGTACCAGTTCATTAGTATAACATCCAAGGTATGACAAAACAAATGCACCCACTTACACTAAGGCTCTGCTCCATAAACTTTAGTCCATTTGGCCAAGTGATCGCATGGATCATTCCTCCCATCATATTTCTCTGTTAATCACACTTTCCGAAAACTAAATCATACTCTCATCATCTTTCTATATTTGTGCCAATCATTAAAACTATGTTTGTGCGTACCCCACCATCTCATGGGCATAGCGCATGGTAGTAAATCCAGAGCTTAGAAGCAATGCTTCTCTAACACTTCCCTTTCAAATGTATCCAAAAATTTATGAACATCATTTAAACCATCATAATAAGGTAGGCTTCTTACCTCCAATGATACATAGCACATTGATTTGGTCATCATATTACAACGTAGTGTAGACACTTCATGTAATCGATTCCACCAATGCTCCAACTCTTTGTCTGAATCTGAGGTGTAGGAACTTTCACGGTCCCATGCACTATGTCCATCTGCTATTAGATTCACCCAATCTTGATCTCACACTATTATCTTATATATCTGGTCCAAATCATCGTCACTTTCATAATCACAGAATGGTTCAGTATAGCGCGATCCTTTTGCAGGATCCAGGGGTACTACTACGCGAAGTGATTTATTCTCAAATGCCATCTTTGGCGTCTTCAGATTGATCACCCCATTCATGTCAGTATCCCAATCAATCCCAAGGAGCGCAATGTAGGGGTTGCTGTCATCCACAATCTCTATCACTTCAAATTCAGCCAACGCGCTCACACCTTCAATATCCACTGTTACTCCCTGCAATCATCCCATGGGGATAATCTTATGTTGATTTTCCATCGTTCACTGAATCAGAGACCACTGTAGCATGAGTATCCCCATTCACTCCCACATCTATTTAGGAAAAGCATTCGCGTCTAACCCTAGATCCAGAATAACTTGGTCCATTTCATATTATCCTATCTTCATGGTGAGCATCATCTCACATCCTATTCTTGTCTTATGCTTACGAATATTTCCAACTAGTGCAGTCCATCAGAAGTGTTTTCTTTTCTGTCACACTTATTTATCAACTCCTATAATCCTTTCGTAGTCTTGCTATTATGCAGCGGCTTCATACAAGTCTCCAAGAAAGTAGTAAGCATAGAAGGATCGATTTCTTCAGTTGGCTTATCTTGGCTTCCTAAGGTAGAAGCCTTAGGGAATCTTTTTTTCGCTTCCATAAAGGTCTCCCATGCATGATCCAGATCAAACTCAACATCCTTTTCTGGAGTTTTGTGAACCCATACACTTTCTTCTGGCTACTTTCCCTTATCTTTGCCAGTTTTCACCCCACTTTGCAACACTATATTCACATTAGGATCTTCTTCACGAGGCTTAACCCTCATCATCTGTTGAACCCCTTCTCACTATATTTTCATGTATATTGTATTCTGGGCAGAGATTCTACAACTGCACATAAATCTCCTGAACCCCTAAATTAGCATCTTATGTTGGTGTCTCATGAAATATTGTCGCAATTTCCAGAGCTTCCGCCTGGGTCCTAATATTTTGCTGTGATAGCGCAACCCTTAGATGAGGCAGGAGGGAAGCCACAAACCATTCACAGTGTTTCCTATCTATCAGATTCATGTTAGATTCATGGATTGTACACTTCGAAACTCTAATCCAAATCCTAGGGTGTCTCACTAGGCTTCATCATGATCTCTTTGAATCCCACATTTGACTGTACTTCAGACTTAGGAATATTTACTCCTTATTTAGTGAAGTTTGAATATATGCCAATGCAGATGTCAGGTTATCAACGCAGTACTTAATGTACCATGTTATAACGCATTACTGCGAAGCACTAACCAATGTTTCTTTCTTCATTAGGTCATATGTGATACCCTGAGCTTCCCATACAGCCTTCATGACAAACCAAAACTAGTCCGAACCCTCATATCCCAAGCCCTTGAACATAGGTAGCTTTACTAAGTTCGCCATACTAAATGGTGGCGGAGGTGGCGGTAGTCTATGCGAAGGTGTATGTGGTGGAGGTGAAGATGGAAGCGGTGTGGGTGGATGGGATATTCACGGGATCCCTTACCTTATCAACTAAACAATGCTCTGCAGAGAAGCCTGTGCTGCTTCCTCGTCATCACTTAGAGGAGGTTCAATCAGAGAGATATATTCAGGGCCTATTTTCCCTCTGTTCGTGAAGGTCTTTCCACTTCGCATAGCCCCAAACATCAAGGTAACTTCATAACCCTCTTTTCACACAAGAGAATCTTAATCCAAGTATTTAAAGACCTTAAATACTTACCTCGTGGTCCCTTGAAGAAGCATCTCTCTTCTTTGTTGTAACTAACCAAATTATCGACCACGAACTCTGTCACAAATCCCTCTATGATACGATTGAGCCAATGATTGACAACACTTGTAATATTATCCTCAGAGGCTTCAAACCTCCACACTAAATCTAGGGTCCAAACTATTGGATCGTCAAGCCTCCACCTTCCTTGGCTGTCTACCAATTTCACGATCCACTCGTATAATTCAACTGGAAAGGAACATAAGGATATTTCACATATCTATGTGTACATATATCTATCCAACCACTATTCTTTCAACAATCACAGATTATTGTTCTCTTGCACTGCGAATTCGTGGATCTTCCTATCCAACCAGTCTTCAATCTCTTTCTTAGTTGGTTTCCAATGATGTGACATCACACATATCTTATGTAGATCCCGGTCCCGACAACTTAACCATTTTTTGGCTTGATGGGCCTTGACCCAGGTTCAATGTTAATTAGCTAAGCAAATCCCTACACCACATGCCCTTTTGGCATCAATCCACAGAGCATGGACTGAAGTCTCACCCGAAGCAGTATGGGGGGATGAAGGAACCAAGTTTCCTCACCCTAAAATGGTAGTGATGTTGTTTTATACCTTCTTTCATGTAGATTTATAATCCCTCTAGGGCTTATTGATGTACTTCTGTTATTCATCCTTCAAACCTCTATGAAGGCCTACAATCACCCTTCACATACCCTAAATAGGAAATTCAGACTCTTACACATTTCTGTAATTACTCTTACCACTGTATTTACCCAAAGTATCTTAAGTGTTGGATAAATTTTACCTGCATTATGATTATCTTCATGTAAATGGATATTCTTACTTGCATTCATATAACAAAGAGAACTATATAGATTCGTGCATCAATGCAACATTAAAACATAAACCCAGAATTCATCATAACATAATCACATACAAAATATATTATACACATGTAATTTCATAATACTCTCTTTATTGATAATTCAGATCTTCTGGACAGACTCTGACCACCCTACACACACAGTTGCAGGGGTCCACACAGTCAGTTGTGGACTTCTACCCTAGGCCTCTATGCACATAGCTACAGAGCCTCTTTCCTACCCAAAGACTCTTCGCTCTTACCTCTTACAAACCCATTACAAACTCTATTATCTACTTCCTTACTTAGAACTCTTTTAAGACTTCCTTTTATACAATCCCATGGTCTATGGACCATAGGTAGATCTCCTAAAGCTGACATGACTTACATAAACAAAGGGCAGAAAACCTTAATGAATCTTTACAACTTCATGCTCTGTGACCACTAAATGTAGAGACTTTACATTATTTTATACAAAACTTGGGCTTTTAACCCTCAAATTGACTTTAGGGGACCCGTTCCCAACACCAAGTAACTAACCAACCGAGGTAAACATGTGATGAAGAGTTACTATGATATGATTCAAATCCCCATGTGTCACTTAAGGAAGTGGAACTGATAGAACACATTATATAGACCTTCCAGACATATTGTAGAACCTCCAGGAGCCATCCAAACCTTCCAAGTGACTAGCCTCTGAGACAAACTGACATTTTACTACATTAAACTCTCAGTCACTCCCATAACATGGTCATGAGTGTGATCGGAACCCTATATTCACTCCCACAACATGGGTATGCATATGATTATGGACTTTCCTAGGTAATTATGTGCCTACGACTCCGAATTTTGTGTCACTTTTTCAACGCCAAGGCTCAGGTCATTTTGCCCATAACTCCATGAAGCTTCCATAAATGAAATATAACATCGGAAAAATGATATAAATGCAATTACTTGAACAAGGACATGACTGGACCCCTACTAGCCATGACAGGTATTTTGCCAAACATGTCACAAATATGCATTCTATGGGTTTAAACAACATATCTAAGGATAGGGACCTCATACTCATCTGAGAATCACTAAGAATTTGATGCTTGATCATAATAACTACATTACCATATATTAAGGCATATATTCCTTGTACATTCAGTTATTAACCAAAACATGATTAGATCCATACATTTTCATTATCATAAAAATCATTCATAACCAATATATAAAAAACAAAAAATATAAAGGATATAACAACCATATAAGACTCATATAAATAAGTATATTTACACATAAAATACCAAGGATAAAGAGATATCTTATTGATGATTTCATAAGCCAACCAAATATGGGACTTCCATGAACCACCTGATTGTAGACTAGGTTGAACCAAATCTTTCTTTCAGGCAGTCACCCCCATGCCATATTCCAAGCATGAATATGGGATATTGTCAGGAAAATAAATCAAAACCATCCAAGGCTTCTAGAGACGAAACCACCTAAAACCTCCACGAGTGATTCCACCTTACGGTCAAACATCATTAACCATCACCATATCGATCTCTACCCAAGTTGTCAAGGTCTCCATAGCATTTGTTCGAACCATGTCTTCTCGAACTAGTAACTCAACCCATCATTGTTGTCAGGATTCCATAGCATTTGTCCAACTAGGGTTTCTAGGACTAGTAATTCAACCCACCAAGGGCTTCCAAAGCATTTTTCCAAACAATGCTTCTAGGACTAGTAACTCAACCTAAGTTGTTATAGGACTTCTAGAGCGTTTGTCCAACCAAGGCTTCCAGTAACTAGTAACTCCACCCACAACCAAAGGAACAAGAGAACCAACCATAAAAGAAAAGAAAGGAACCCACATCACCATGGCTATCTAGCAAATGGCAAGGCTAGAAAAATCCATTGTTAATCCAAGAAATCCTCCATCCCAATGTGGTATAGACATTTTTGGGCACTGCGAACCCAATCATATATGTCCATAAACCAAGGGCTTTTAAGTCCCTAAATGTGTTTCTTCATGCCCTAAAGAAACAAGGTCAGTTGATTACATCATCTCCCAGAAGTTCTCCATAGAAAACTGCTCAGAACTGGTCAAAACTAGACCATACAGACTGCCCAGTGTAGAGAGTGCAATGCATCTCACCTACTCAGTGTAAAAAGTGCGATGCGTACTGGAAAGCCCTTCTGTAGGGTGCGATGGGCGAGAGTAGACAAATGGCAGAGACAATTTGCAAGGTGGATGATCATGGAATCTTCTAGAAACTTCTCCTGTGACACTTGCCTCTCTGACTTCACCCAGGAATGAGTAAGAGATCATCAATCTCCAAGTGGAATCAAGAACTATCAGAGAGAGAATCAAAATCCCAGAAGCTGACTCACCCCCCTACAATCATCTATATATGGATCCCTCATCACAGAGATCCAGAGGCTAGAATCTTGTATCTTGTAAGGAAGTGTTGTTGGTTTCTTGGTGTAATATCATAGTGTTGGGTGATCTAAGCTTTTCATGAGGTGAAGAAGGGATTTCATGGTGAGAGGATGACGCTGGGTTAGAACAATGGGTTGTAATCCTTTTTTCTACTCTTGATATTAATAAAGCTATTCAACTTTTTCTCCACATTCTTGTACGTTTGATGATATATGCGTTTGTGTGGTCAATATATATCTGGTCCTATATTGTTTATGATTGTAGATCTCTGTTCTTCAATAGTATTATGCTGCTTTGATTCCACAAGTGCTCTTTGAAGCTGGGTAAGCGAAGAAAGAACAACAAGGATTTGTCAAAAGGGAGAGGAACCAAGCAAGGAACCAAGCACAAGACCGAGGTTGGTGTCCTTTGTTACCCTCTTATCTACGTCTCATAAAGCAAAGCGAAAGTAGTTTTAGTTTGTTTATTTCTAAGATAGCTACCTGTCTTAGGGGGACTAGCAGCTCCGAGTGGACACTAGATTTCCCGATAACAAAATGGTGACTCCACCGGGGAGCGAATAACTTGTTTGCTTGTCTATATTTGTTTGTTTTATAAACTTACAGACAGAGCCTGAAGTCAAGTCAGCTAGCCTTCGAACTACATTTGCTATGCAAGTGCAAAGTAGATCAATGTTGCTTCAGTCTATCTTCGGGTTTTGTTTATAAACTGAACAATCGATTTGCAAACATTCTAATTGCCCTGGTGGTGGCTCTAGTAACCTCATTAGATCAACCCCTGTGATTTATATTTACTAAACATCACTTGCTCGGCCTAAATCCCTGAGGTGAACTGTAAATTGTGATCAAGAACCAAGTTAAAGTCTCATCCTGGTACCATCGCACCCTCTCTTCAAGGAAATTTGGATGCATTGCACCTCCCGTGTGCCATAGGTGGGATGCATCCCTGTTTCCGTGTGTAACAGGTGCAATGATCAGATAAGGCTAATTTTTCCTTCAGACTTTGGATTTTATTCACTCTCTTTATCTCTATTCAGGAGTTTTGCTGTCTATGATCAGTATACCACTGTGGAAACCCTATTCCTTTCCATCATTCTGCCTCCATTGTGCAAAGAACTGTGAATGTTTTTGTGTATTGTGTGCCATTTTAGTTGTCTTCTACAAAGAAGTAGCATAATCGAACTGTCGTTTCTTGATTTGGAAGTGTCGTTTTCAGTCATAGAAAATAATCCTATTGTTATTGATGGTTGATTATACTATTACTCTTGTATTTGATTTGAATTAGTAGTTTTTCAAGTGTCGAAAACAATTTTCAATTCGAAATCGCAAAGTGTCGTCATTATCTTCCTTTCATTTTGAAGAGAAATTTGTTAGTGTTGTTGCTTTGAAAAGATAATTTAGATTTGTACTCAGCATTCTTTTTGTCATTTACACATTATGAAATAAGAAAACAAATAAATGCATGTGCATTTCATTTAGACTGCTTGTTGGTTTGATTTAGGATAGTGCATCTAGTGTGTGCTCTGTGCTCTATGTTAAAAGAATCTCATTTCTCTTTCCTTAGTAGCTAGGATTTTCATTGCAAAAGAAGATTAAATGATTGTTTATCATCTTAGATTGCATTTTAGGAATTATATATCTACATCATGCGGTGAACCTGAAAGGAAAATTTCTTAAGCAAGATCAACTATAAAATAAATTCAATGAACATAAAAATGCTTGGACTTACGCACAACATTTAGAAGTCTAGGCTAGAGATGTATTCCGGTGTTGTAAAGCCTTGGTAACTATCGCTTTCATTGCTGGTTGGGTGATTCCTCCTCTTTGAGATGAACAAGTGCCAGTACGGACTGTGCTCCCACGTACCGTCGAGTATATATTGGGAGACCACAATAGGCTATATCCTTTATCCTTAGGAAGCCATGTCTGCTGCCCTATCGATCGCAATGCATTGAACACAACATTCGGGAAGATTGACTACCGTACCGTAAAAAGTATTCTATAGTTTTGTGATTGGTTTGGTAATCCCTCTGTCTAGATTTCCAGAGTAGTCTCTTTTGTTCCTTTTCAAACTCCTTCAAGGAAAAGGTCCATCTGAGCACTTGTCACTTCAGGCTCATTAAAAATTGAAGGCGATTAGAGTCATCTTTTGTTTTTTCTCTAATCTTAAAAATTGAAAAAATAAGTTGTGTCAAAGCGTCTAAAATTTATTTTAATCAGAATAATATAACTATTCCCGCGTTGGTCTTAGGTTGAGGAAAATGGAGTCTACCAACCAAGGATTTCCCCTTGGAGGAAATCCTAGTCCTTTCTCCTCTTTGGGAGATGTTGGTGCACCTCATATGGCCACATTGTCACTTCCAGGATTGACAATTGGATTGCCAATCTGGCTCTTCTCTACCTCTGTCGTTTAGAACACCATGATTCCTGAACAATCAAGTCAGCAACTAGATGATACCCTCCAACCTTCTACTTCATCTGTTTCTCCCTCTCCTCCTTCCTCTTCACTTGATGAAGCTGGTAAAGCTGAAAATCAAGTGACTAAGAAGGAGAAGAAGGGGAAGGAGAAGAAGGAAAAGAAGAAGATGGAGCCAAAGGCAAAAAGGGGCTACCGTGCATCATCTAGCAAAAATCCACACACTACACCATCCAAGCCTAAATCTCCATGTGTCATTTGCAAAGGATACCACTATCATCAAGATTGTCCTTGCATCCCTTGGATCTTAAGGGATTGGTCTCCTTGTTTGCACAATCCAGTGTCATCAACCTCTGATCATGTTGAAAGTACACCATCAACTAGTGGAAGCAAAGTATCTAGATAGAAAAGGAAATGTAAATTTCCTTGTAAGCTGTGTGAAGGTGATCACGTCATCCACCATTGTGCCTTCCTAGATGAAGCTAAAAGAGTCTTGGATAACCATCCTGCTTCACCGCTACGGCTTCCTCCTGGATACAAGAAACTCTTACCGAGTCCATCACTAGTTGAAAATCTGACTGACCTGTTATTACGGTCGGTCGAAACATCTATCATTGAAGATAAACCCTCTGAATCCACACCAGACAAAAGTCAAAAGGTCGAGGCGGCTGTTGACCTGGTCTTGCCTTTGGAAGGTCCATCTTCAGATGATACAGTCACTGAAGAGAATGAGAACGACACCATTCAAATTATTTTCCTAAACACAGACTCCGATGAACATGGGGGTATTCTACCCGTTCCTTTATCGCAGGAAGGAAGTTCGTCAAAGTCATATTCGGCTGTCTATTTGGTCCCACCTCCAAGCAACCTAGTAGTTTCCTTCGATTGGAATCTACTAGGCAGACCCCGTTTACCGGCTAGTGTACCATTCTGAATCATTATACAAGCTTACAGAATGGTCATGGTTGGTACCATCATAGAGACCCCGTTTACCGGCTAGTGTACCATTCCGAATCATTGTACAAGCTTACAGAATGGTCATGGTTGGTACCATCATAGATGAAGGCGCCTCTATGAGTATCCTTTCCTCGACGGCTTGGAAAGTGCTTGGTTCACCATCGCTTCTGCCTGAGATGAGAAATTTGACAAGCTTTAACAAAGGAACCAGTCGACCATTAGGGATCCTTCCAAATGTGTCTATTACTTGAGAAGGAAAACCATTTATATAAACACAATGGTAGTCCAAGGACCTCTAGACTATAATCTACTCCTTGGGCGCAACTATATTTATAGCATGGGAGTCATTGTCTCCTCACTCTTTAGAGTAATGTGTTTTCCGCATGAAGGCCGAGTGGTCCAGCTCGTAGACTAGCTTTTGTTCCCCAGCTCACACATAGCTAATAGTCAAATGACATCCCTAAATGGTCTTTTCACGCAAGGAATGTCTCATCAATCTCTATTCCGTCCACCTGAAGAACGCGAATAATTCGGGGGACATGATTAAAACCCAGGGGGCATGCACCCTGGCCTACTCCGGCAAGAAAACTCTAGGTATATGGTAGGTTTCCACAAAGGATATATGATCGGTCCAACACCCTTCCACATAGGAAGATGGGATTAGACTGGAATAAGATACCTCTGTTAGAAGGTATGCCTTTCCTGATAGAACAAATTTTTTTTTTGCAAATTGAAGGGTAACCTCGAAACTCTAGTTCACTATACCTGGGGGCATGCAAACCTTTTTGCGTGCAAGTGAAGAGCGACCATTTATTTTCTTAGTTTGTAGATTCTCAAACCCTTTAAATTTGTAGGATTGGTCGTTCCTAACTTGCATAATGAAAGGATACGGAGGAAAGCTTCGAAAGGTGTAAGCTCCACAAAAATGGAATCTATCGATGAGATGTCCTTATTATATCTCTGGCACGAGCAGTTTTTATGTGAAGTTCAAGCTCGTTAAAAATTAAACCTAAGCAATGAGTAAATGTTTCCCCCAAAGTTTGAGCTCATTAAAAAATGAACCAATCTCCGGTAAATAACCATTGTGAATGCATTATCATCAGCTTTTGAGCCTTGCTCATGTTCTCATCATCACCTCCACTCTGTTTTAGCCGATCATACGCCTCCATTTGATTGTTTACCCTTTTTGAGGAACATCTGCGACGAGTGATTCTGTTAGCCATCCTTGTGACACTATCATGATTGGAAAATTCCAAACCTTACCTGGAATCAACTGCTACCTAAAATTATCACTCGTTCCTCAAAAAACGAGTCTCCTTTAAGCTCTTTTCATCTGACTCATAAAATATGAAAATATTGTCGAGCGATTGGCCTCTCCAGATCGTTAAAGCTACCGGAAGTGCTATCCCTCTTCTATATTTTAATCTTTTTGGACCTAAGGGATTATTACACAAAAAGATCGAGCGCTTGTCTTGTTCGGCTTGTTAAAACTATCGAAAATTCATCCCTTTGGTATTATTTTATACTTTTTCAGACTTAAGGGATTATATGACGAAAAAGGATTATTGGATTTTCCTTTTCGTCCCTTTTCAGACTCTCTAAAATTGAAAAAGCACTGAGTTATCATTGTCGTTAAACTTGTTAAAATCAATAGCGACAAACTTGTCCAAATGGACGAGAACGAGTTTCACTATCGCTAGGCTCATTAAAACATAGCGATGGGTTTGCCTGAAGGGCGAATTATAGAACAAGAATATGTTATCCTCCTCAATCTTGATAAAAATAAAGAGGTACTGGTCAGCAATGACTGGGGAAAATTGGGAAGACAAATTGAAGAAACTTTATTGGTAGCAAGTCACTCTTGAACATGACACTTTCACTCCACGTCCGAGTCGGGTTGGGTTATTTCGTGCACCGGTCATATCACCATTGCTCCATCGTACCATCCATCCTTGGGGTTAACGCTACCAATCCATTTTAGTGTCACCGATATGTTCAAGAGAAGTTGCTCAGAGAATTCACCTGTGTCTCATTCGCTACAATACATTCACGCTCCATTCTTTCATGACTGCCACCCTGAACCCTGTATCATTAGACTGTTTTCACCTCCAAAATCATTTGCTCCGTTCCATGTCATAGATGTGGGATTCATTAAGGCCCTCCTATGATGGGTCGCTTCTTGTTGACATCAAGTCATTATCCAAGAAGTCGACCTAGGAACAACCCTTTCAGTACTTTGAAGCTTGCATGCCTCAATGGAAAGTTTCTGACTTCTGGGGACATGTTTGCATCAATGGCCTTTGACCGAAAGATTTTACGTGGTGTTCAATGCCAAGTCCCTTTTTCACACCACGTGAATTGTACTGTCATACCTTGAGGGTCATTATCATTATCGTTGATTCCTCTTGCACCTGTTAACAACTTACATCATTGGCTGGTAATCAGGCAATGTCTTTCCATGTTCGACTCCAGAACATCTTTCACATGGATCGACTTGTACTCCGAGTAAAGATTGAACGAGTTTGAAGACCTCAGATCTAGTTTCATCCATTTGGGCTGCGATATATTCAGGAATATAAGGATATCAAATGTACATCATTTCCAAACAAATGATCATCTGAATCAAAGGATGATGATTTCGTCTGGATCATCAGTCTACTACACAGACGGTTGTCTATCTTATGTACATGAAAATGAATTTATAAAGCTGAGCATGGGAATGCCCGCCTCAGCTAGATCATGAAAAATATTATGAAGATAATTTATTGTATTGTATCTTATTACAGGTCGCCTTCTAGCTTGAAAAAACTTCGGATCCTCATGATAAAGCATTTCACCCGACATCAAAAGATTAACGACCTCATGCTTTAGGGGGCAACTGTTATAGAAATTTTTGGGTATTGCGACCCCAATCATATATGTCCATAAACCAAGGGCTTTTAAGTCCCTAAAAGTGTTGCTTCATGCCCTAAAGGAACAAGTTCAGCTCATTACATCATCTCCCAGAAGTTCTCCACAGAAAACTGCTCAAAACTGGTCAAAACTGGACCATACAGACTGCCTAGTGCAGAGGGTGCGATGCATCTCACCTGATCAGTGTAAAAAGTGTGATGCATACTGGAAATCCCTTCTGTAGGGTGTGATGGGCAAGAGTATACAAATGGCAGAGACAGTTTGCAAGGTGGATGATCATGGAATCTTCCAGAAACTTCTCCTGTGACACTTGCCTCTTTGAATTCACCCAGGGATGAGTAAGAGATCATCAATCTCCAAGTGTAATCAAGAACTATCAAAGAGAGGACACTAATCAAAATCCCAGAAGCTGACTCACCCCCCTACAATCATCTATATATGGATCCCTCATCACAGAGATCCAGAGGCTGGAATCTTGTAACTTGTAAGGAAGTGTTGTTGGTTTCTTGGTGTAATATCATAGTGTTGGGTGATCTAAGCTTTTCATGAGGTGAAGAAGGGCTTTCATGCTGAAAGGATGACGCTGGGTCAGAACAATGGGTTGTAATCCTCTATGCTATTCTTGATATTAATAAAGCTATTCAAGTTTTCCTCCACATTCTTGTACATTTGATGATATATGCATTTGTGTGGTCAATATATATCTGGTCCTATATTGTTTATGATTGTAGATCTTTGTTCTTCGATAGTATTATGCTGCTTTGATTCCACAAGTGCTCTTTGAAGCTGGGTAAGCGAAAGAGGAATGCAAGGATCTGTCAAAAGGGAGAGGAACCAAGCAAAGGAACCAGCGCAAGACAAGGTTGGTGTCCCTTTGTTCCCCTCTTATCTACTTCTCATAAAGGAAAGCGAAAGTAGTTTTAGTTTGTTTGTTTCTAAGATAACTACCCGTCTTGGTGGGACTAGCAGCTCTGAGTGGACACTAGATTTCCCTATAACAAAATGACAAATCATAACCAAGAAACCACATGCATATTCCATGCATTCCAAAACTAGTGAGGAAAACATACTTGAAACTCGGTACCTGCAAGAAAATCCCGCTATAGCTTATGATCCCAATTTCCTCTTGCACTTTCCTCCTCTCCCTTTACCGTCTTGCTCCAAACTCCAAGTATGCCACACTCCTCCAAGAGTTCTCCAAGAAAACCTAGTGTCTAAGAGTATGAGAGAGAGAGAGAGAGAGAGAGAGAGAGAGAGAGAGAGAGAGAGAGAGAGAGAGAGAGAGAGAGAGCTCCAAAATTGAGCTGACAAAAGGTACCAATTGATCCTTAGAAGCCTTTTTATGAATGAGGCCTCCATTTTCTTCATTTTCCATTTTATTTCCTTCATTTTCCTCCTCACATGCAACCAATGACCTTTCACCTCCCTTTTCTCCTAATTTCCATTATTTTCATAAATAAAATTCCAATAAATGCCTCATGCCTTTCCAAAGCCTTTTCCATTTCCTTTACCAATTTCTTAGCCATTAATTGATCACAAGTGATCCCCATCACTATGTTTTTTCCCAACAACCAACTTGGAATATGTGTCCCATGTCCAAGGTCTTATTTTACCTTCATTAATTTTTATATGGATTTTTGACCAGGGCTATTACAATATGAAATAGATTTATAGTTAAAATAAATAGTTTATATATAGAGGAATATTTGTTTGCTATTAAAAGTTTTTGGACAGGATAAATTTGTTATAAGTATCTTATCCAAGTTTATGTCTATTAAACATTGTGACTTTTATTATGACATTCATCCAACTAGCATTGAGTGATAGACTTTGCTCCATATCTGTTGAATGTACAAAATGTGATGGACAAAGGGGGCCCTATGTTCATACTAATTATTGAGGAATGAATTTGACTGTGTAGGAGATGATTGTGTCTCCATTGGGGATGGCTCTTCAAAACTTTCCATTGAAGGTCTTAAATGTGGACTAGACCATGGAATCAGGTGAAATAAAATATTTTCACAATGATTTTAATTCCCCTTAGGATTTCACAATCAGCACCATATTTGTTACTTGAGATTCCACAAGCAACACCATAGATGATTAATTTTTGTAACAATATTATCCTACAATGTGGGAAGCCTTGGTGAGAATTATGATTCTGATTATGTTAGCAAAATCATTGTAGATTCATTTGTATTCAAAGGCACTCAAAATGGAGTGAGGATCAAAACATGGGAGGGAGGGAAGGGCACTGATTCTGACATTACATTTCAAAATATAAAGATGCTTGACGCAAACAATCCGATAATCATAGACCAATATTATTGCTCCCATGGTTCTTGTTATAGTAAGGTACTAATTCATTTTATAGACATATGTGCAAGATTCATTTATTGCTGCAAATTTTTATGATTTCATTTTTGAGTGAAGAACATCATCCTAAATTTTCTAATCAATATAACCGTTGATTTTAATGGGTGCCTTTTATTGGGATTTGATGGCACCTATGTGAAGATCAAAAATTTGGTGTCAGAAACATTACTAGGACGTTGGCATTAGAGATAGCCATAACTTTGGCTTGCAGCAACAAAGTTCCATGTGAGGGCTTCAAAATAGAGAATGTGAAGTTGGACTTTAAAGAAAAACTATCTCAAGCTTTATGTAAGAATTCCAAAGGGATCGCAACTAGTTATGTTGATCCCATTTTAGTTTGTAAGTGATGCATCCAACCAATTAACTTTGACTTTTCTAGTGTTCCCTTCATTCTGTAATAAGGCCTTCCAAAATTTGTGATTTTCCCACATACTTGCATTTTCCTACCCAGTATCCAATATTAATTTGGATCCCTTCAAGTAGTGTCATCCTAATTAAGGAAGACACTAGGTGTGGTAATAATATTAAATTCTTGGTTAATTCCGTCACTAATATGAGTGGTTGAGGACATGGGTGACAATAAGCATGGAGTTATGTTTGAGATCTGAATTTAGCGACCTTAAAATCAAAATTAATAACATTGGTAAATACTTCCACTGGCTAGGTTTTTTACTTTCCTGTTTACTTTCTTAGCATATCACTCCTTTGTGTTTTGGCTCTGATTTTATGCCTGTGGATCGTTGTTATTGATTGAAGTTGATGTAAAAGGAAAACCTCTGAGGCCAGGCAATTAGTTATAATTTTCCTTGGCAGAATGTTTTTCAAGGCAAAGTGTGTTGTATACTACTATCATGAATCAATTATGACTTGTTTATAACACATATTGATTGTAATAGGTACAATCAAGGTCTCTTATTAGCTTTTAGAAAAAAAATTCATTTCCCAAAAAGAACTATAGTCTGTCTGTAAATAGTTTCCTATTGAAGGTCTTCATTATTTATTTTTGAGGATCTTTATTCTTTTACATTTGTGTTAATATAGAATTGGTTAAATATTATCATGAACAAGATATCACATGCATGAAAGGAGAAATGTTTCATTATTTTCACTGTTGCATTCCTATACATTATAGTTCCAAATACTTCTGAAATAAAAACTATTGGAAAAGTAGGTACGAAATCCTTGATACATCTAATAAGAAGTACATAATATATGGTACGTGGAAGGAGAAACATTTCATCATTTTCATTGTTGCATTCATGTACATTATAGTTCCACATACAAAGGGATGGAATGCAGGTATAAAATCCTTAATACATGTAATATGAAGTACATAATCTACAACTTCATCCTTGAGGAAATATTTATTCCACATGTTCCCAAATCCAATAGGCATCAAGTTTTAAAAATTTTCATGTTTTGTTTGAAAAAAAATTATTGTCCTTTTCAACTTGTCTAGTCCTCCAAGCTTCATTTTCTAAACTTTGAAACAAAAATGGGAGCACGTAATCCACTTCTTTCCCATCCAAAATAACAACATGATAAAAATACTCAGGAATTCCTTAAATTAGAGCAGAGGACACAATTTCAATTCATTTAAGCTTTTGAGCACCCCATGAAATGCATGTTTCTCAATTATTATTTTCTCCTCCAATCCAAACAAATTCTCATCATAATCTACAGTATGTTATTCAAAGAAGATGGTAGAATATCACAATGATGTCTCCTCGAAGTCTTCTTCTAGTTTACTTATGAGTTCGGTGATAGAAATCTAATATATTACATATTCTATAATTCAATTTTACCCACTTGGAAAGCTCTAATTTAGCCTCATGATTCCTCATGCCTTCCATGTCCACATCCTTATTCCCTATAGTGCTACCTCTATGTCACACTACATTCATCTACACTTCTATCAGTATGTCTTTGCACCATTTTGGTGCAAATGATAGTTCAAATATATATGAACATGGGCACTCCACACACCCTTTCGCACTCCCATGTGTTCCACGATACGAGGCATACATTACAATGGTTCATATTAAACAAAATATTATGATCAACCCCACATAATTCTTTATGGGCCATCTTTGTCAAAACCACAATGGAGACCGTGGTAGAAAAATCCATTGAAAACATCAAATTAACAGCTTCACTGCATACACCACCCCTCATTAGAAAAACCACATATATACCACATATATGTGTACCTAGGGGATCAATGATTCAGCTTAGCTGATCGGGCGGCCAAAAGGCCAATGCAAATTGAATATGAATGAGTATTAAGTTGGAGTTGCTTCTTAGTGAGATAAAATGGCTCCAGTGAAAGTTGATTGAAATTATTAACTAACCATCAGATCCCAACATACCTGGTCTTTGACGGGCCTCCCACAACATGATAGATCCGAGTTCTATCTCCATTCTTTTCGTGGTTCTTTCCCCTTCTGGTCAAGGTCTTTTCATCCTCCATGCTTTGGAATCCTTCCATATTTTCACACATCTTGCCGCCTGAGCCTCATAGCCCATTTCTATATTTCTATGTATATTTTATATAAATATAAAAAGAATAATATGTAAGGTCCTCAACCTAACGAAAATTTTAACAACGTAGGGAATATACATATAAATTCCTATATTTATATGTATATTTATATAATAATATGTAAAGTAAAGGAACATTTAAACAACATAAGAAGTATTTTCCATGGATTGCCTTGGTGAGTGTTGTAGCAGCTATAACCACCCTCCAAACTTTTTCCTATGCTTCGTTTTGGAGCCTCCCTCCTAAAATCCCAGTATCTTATCTTACGCTGACCTAGGTACTTGTGCTTTCATTGAGATTTATATTTTTCTTTATAGCTTGTGTTTTCTTACTTGCTTTTCTCTCTAACCCACAAGCTGATCTCTTGACTTGGTTTCAACTTGGTTCCTAGCCTGCCTTAGTGAATTGTACAATCCTTGAGGGAAACCAACCTTTAGTCCAGAATTGTGCAGTCCAAGCCCGTAGTGAGCCTTCAGCTCCAAAACTACACAGAGCCAGTTGAGAGCCTGTCTTTAGCTAGAAAAATGCACAGAGCTAGGTAATAGCTTGACTTCAGCTATAAAACTGCTTAGAGCATGACAGGTAACGTCGGCCACTCAGCCCAGGAATTGTGCAAAAGCATTCCCTCAATAGTTACTTGATGCATGGATTTTCAATTTAAATTGCAATAGTTTACAGTAATAACATGCCCTGTAATGTCGACTTTGTTTGGAATGAGATCCAAAGTCGGTTGCTCGAATGCGAATTAGGGTTTTGAACTGTGCCCTAAGGAAACATCGACCGCCTGCAACGCGCTGCATCCGCGTAGCCTGACGCTTCTGCTCCCTGCCTGCTCATTCGGGAAGACAGCGTCATTCATGGAATCGGATCAGGGGGGGCATCAAAGCCCTCCCCTTCCAACCTCAAAGCAAATGAGGAGGTCATCTTTGGATCCTTTGATCCGGACCTGCTCAGTCAAGGGCAGGAAAACCCAGAAAACAACAGTAACCCGCAAAGCAAGCAAGATCCAAATAATGACAAACCTCAGGTCTCCTCATCGACCTGCCGCCTAATAGCCAAGGAAAGACCGAGAATTGAACTGCCAGGAGACATCATTGACAGCCGGATTGAGTTCATGCAAGAGCATGCCGTCATAGGGAAATTCATTGGGTTTTGGCCAACAGAACGAGCCTTAAGAGGATGGATAGCTGCCAAATGGAAGCCAAAAGGGGACATCACACTCCAACTAGGAGCAAAAGGCTTCTTCACAGTTATATTCTACTGTCTGGAAGATAAGAATCGGATTCTGGAGGGAGGTCCATATTTCTTCAACTCGGCAGGACTATACCTCAGGAACTGGAAACCCCGTTTCAACCCGGATAGCGAAGACCTAGCCTGGGCGCCCGTCTGGATCAGGCTCTTCTCACTCCCGGAGGAATACTGGGCAGAGCAATGGCTTATGAAGATAGGCAATGGAGTGGGCAAATACATCAGAGCTGCTGAGGAAACAAAAAACCGTAAGTTTATTTCTTATGCTAGAATCTGTGTTTTTATAAGACTCAATGAAGCCCTTCCAGATTATGTTACCCTAACTCATAGAGATGAGGAATGGATTCAACCTCTTGACTACGAGCATGTCCCATTCAGATGCCGTAGATGCCATGTTATAGGACACTTATTCAGGGACTGCCCCCTTAATGCCAAAACTAGTGCTCCTGAAACCTCTGATACCTCCCCCCAAGATGGATTCACCAAAGTCACCAGTAGGAAACGCATGCACAAGAAGCCTCAAAATGGGCCAAAACCCCAGATTCCCAAACCCCAGAATCAGGCTTCTAAGAATAGCTTTGAGTCCCTTAGCAGCATCCCTGAGGATTCCGATCCCTCCCTTGAAATTTTGACAACCCCTGATTCCCTTGCCCCTTCACCCAGTGCCCCTGCATCCAAAACCAGCATTGTCTCTTCGGAAGATCGCCCAATAGACCAATCTCCGGTTCACAGTAATAACCCTTACCGCCCTTCTTCCTCTTCCCATCCCCCCCCTTTTAATCCCTCTTGGTCCAAACCGCCTTTTATCAACCCTATTATTCTCAGAAGAAGCCCAGAAAAGGATCCAGTGATCCATGAGGAAATGAAAATAGATGGGGAGGTATTCCTTCTGAAGGATTCAGAGATTAATCAGGAAGAAGGAAGCCAAATCCAAAACATGCAGGAGGAACCAGAGAGCATTTATTTAAACGGCCTGAACATCATTGATCTAGAGTTAGCTTGCAGGAAACAAGCTTATGAGTCCATCACGGAGACCGACTTAGAAAAACTAGAAGAAGTCATCTCCAGAGCTTATCACCAAAACAAACTTGGCATTCATCCTGGCAGTGATTGGAATGATAATGCACGGCCAAAGGACTCCAAAAAAAGAGGAAGGAAGACAGATCTCCAAAGAACTATAGAGGTGGGAAAAATCCTGGTGGACTCAGGTAGGTATGCAAAGCTGACGAAGTACTACAGACCTGCACCAATCAGTTAAACAATGAATCTTGTCTCTTGGAACTTAAGAGGGCTTAACAGCCCCGGAAAACAAAGGATGTTGAAAAAAATGATCAAGATAGAAAATCCGCAGATGTGTTTCCTCCAGGAAACCAAATGTAACGGTACATCACTCACCCGCTTTCTTGCGAAAGCTTGGCCAGGTTGCAAATCAGTTGCAGTAGATGCTTCAGGAGCTTCTGGGGGACTTGCTATAGCATGGAACTCACAAGCTATCTCCCTCGAAAATTTTCATGCTTCCCACTTTTTTATTCAGGCAACCTTCCATATAATAGGAACTAATGTTCATGGCAACCTTTCCAATGTCTATTTTCCACAGGACCCCAGGAAAAAAAACGAGCTCCTTCAATCCATTGAGGTTCTAAACAGGAACAGGCAACATCCCCTTTGGATTGTGGGTGGAGATTTCAACATGACAACCAAGACTGAGGAGAAATCAGGAGGAAGATCAAGATTGGAACCAGAAGCACATCGTTTCAAGGACTTCATTCAATCAGCCTCTCTTATAGATCTTCATTTCT
The DNA here is from genome assembly GCA_000404065.3 of Pinus taeda. Lineage (NCBI taxonomy): Eukaryota > Viridiplantae > Streptophyta > Pinopsida > Pinales > Pinaceae > Pinus > Pinus taeda. The sequence continues at coordinate 3,525 of APFE030448257.1, read as the reverse complement.
GCAATGGCACCTACACCTGGAGTAACCGCCGTAGGGGAAATCATCAAATCTCCTCAAAACTTGATAGATTTCTGATTTCAGACAATGCGATCCACCTTGGGGGGGACTTCTCGGCAGAAATTCTCGCTCACTCTGGGTCCGACCATTGGCCAATAGCTTTGCAATGGCAAAGACCTGGGAATCATACCAGGCGCCCGTTCCGCTTCGAAGCCTTCTGGCTATCCCACCCTGCATTCAAAAACTTCGTCAAATCAACCTGGGACTCCTTCACTCCGCCGAAGGGCACAAAAATGTATAGGTTTCAGCAACGCCTATGGTTCCTTAAAAATCAATTAAAGCGCTGGAACAGGGAGACTTTTGGGAATATATTCGAGGAGCAGCAGAAATTACTCAAGGAGCTGAAGGAGCTTCATCAGAATATAATCAATGAAGGGCATACGGACGCAACTCTGGATAGGGAAAGGCTCATATCAGACCGACTGGAGGAACGGAGGAAACAAGAGGAGATATACTGGCAACAGAAATCGAGGGTCAGATGGTTACGAGAAGGAGAGCGCAACACTAAGTTCTTCCAAAATACAGCAGTCTAGAGAAGAATGCACAACAACATACCCTTTCTCCAGAATCAGCAGGGGGCAAAAGTAGAAGAGCACAAGGAGATAGAACAGACCCTCCTTAATCACTTTCAACAAGTTCATAGGGAAACGGAGGGGGATAGACAAAGGGAGATTCGGAAAATTACTAGCAACATCCCCAAGCTCGTAACAGATGATCATAATGAGCTCCTCATGCGTCCAATTGAGCCCCAGGAGGTCGATGAGGCAATGGCACAGATGAAGGATGGCAAGGCACCAGGCCCGGATGGCTTCACCACTACCTTTTTTCACACTTTTTGGGATATGATCAAAATGGAAGTCTGGGAAATAGTTGAGGAATCTAGAGCAATGAGATGGATTCTCCCTTCCCTCAACTCCACGTTCATTGCTCTCATTCCCAAAGAAGAGAACTCCATGACCCCTGACAAGTTCAGGCCCATCGCCCTGTGCAATGTAATATACAAAGTCATATCCAAAGTGATAGCAAATCGACTAAAACCCCTACTTCCGATGCTCATCTCTCCGGAACAGTCGGGCTACGTTGAAGGAAGACAAATACTGGACGGCATTATCCTCTCAAATGAAATCATTCACTCGCTCAAGCTCTCTAAGCAGGCAGGTATGTTACTCAAGCTTGATCTATCCAAAGCATTTGATAAACTCAGTTGGTCTTATATTCACCACATGTTGACTGCTTTTGGATTCTGCTCCTCTTGGGTACGCTGGATCATGAGCCTCATTACCTCATCCCACTTCTCGATCCTGGTCAATGGTTTCCCTTCATGCCCTTTCAAGCCCTCGCGAGGTATCAGGTAGGGAGATCCCCTATCCCCTTTTCTCTTTGTGCTCATGGCTGAAGGTCTAGGTAGGCACATTAAACAGGCCCTCCTCTCTCAGCAGCTCAAAGGTATATCTATCCACCATTCCCCCACCTCCTCCCATCAACAATTTGTGGATGACACCATGCTCTACGGCTATCCTTCGGTCCAAGAAGCCTATCATCTGAAATCCCTTCTCAGAGACTTCTCAGATGCCTCTGGCACCCAAGTCAATTGCTCCAAATCTCATATCTTCTTTTTCCACACCCCTCCTGTAGTCAAAAATGCGATCACCCGTATTCTAGGCTTCTGCTCCGCCTCCCTCCCCTCCACATACCTAGGAGCTCCTCTCACAGCCTCTGCAATCAAACAGCCAGCTTGGAGGACCATGCTTGAAAAGATTGAATCAAAGCTCTCTCTATGGACTCTTCGATCTCTCAATATGGCTAGTCGAGCGGTTCTGATAAAGTCTGTCTTACAAGCCATGCCCCTCTACCTCTTTTCCATCCTAGCCCCTCCTAAATGGGTTCTAAAAAGACTAAGAAATCTGCAGCGAGATTTCCTATGGGGAAGCACAGAGACCAAGCGCAAATGGGCCTTGGTAAAGTGGGACAACATATGCAAGCCCAAAATCCAAGGGAGCTTAGGCCTAAGGGACCCTGAGATCAGTAATACTATAATGAATGCTAAGATTTGGTGGCAATGGATAACGAACCCGGACAAACCATGGTCCAAAATTTGGAAAGTCAAATATGCTGATAACAGACCCCAGGAAGAACTCATAAGGCTTAAGCCAATGGACAGCAGATCGCTCATATGGAACGCAGCGAAGCAACACTATCAGTTAATTCAGAAACATAGCTTCTGGGAGATAAGGGATGGGCACTCGGCTCGCTTTTGGAGTGACGCCTGGAATCAAATGCCAAGTCTTGCCAGCACTCTATCGCTAGAACTTAATCAGCTCAGACAGGAACAGCAACTGGCAGCCGTCAATCAATTTTGGAACCAGGAAACAGTGAACGGATTCAGACAATGGTCATCAATAATTCAGACAGCGCACAATGCCAATATTGCTCGTACAGAGGAATTGGAAAACGAACTAAAGAAAAGAAGTATCCGTGCACAGGAAGGAATGGATATTCTCAGATGGGGCTACACACCGAAAGGGTCCTATTCAACCACAGAGGCTTATAATCTGATTGGTGATTTCCCCATAAAGCCAGATCCTCTTTGGGGGCGAATCTGGAGTTTTAAAACTTGGCCCAAAATAACCCACTTCCTTTGGATGGTGGGTCACCAGAAAATTCTCACATGGGACAAACTGAGGAAACGAAATTTTCAAGGGCCCTCAATTTGTCACAACTGCTTTCTTCATGAGGAAACCCAGCAACATCTTCTAAACTTTTGCCCTCTGGCCATCCAAATATGGGACAAGATAAGCTTCAGATGCCAAAGAAGATGCACAGTAAATAATTACATCATTGATACCATTAGGCAATGGCCCAAAAACCCTTATAACTGCATGATTCTCAATCACCTCTGGAATATCATCCCGGGAATAGCCCTTTGGAACATTTGGAAAGAAAGAAATCGTCGCATCTTCAAAAATCAGAGCTCCACAACAGAAGCTATATGGAATCGAATGAAAAGCAATCTCAGAGAAACAATGCTTCTGCAACCTTGGGCAAAAGAGGACTTCCCTACTGCTGACAATGAGAAAAATATTCTTGACAACTGGGAGTTACAAATTCATCAGGACTCCACAACAACTCAGAGAACCAACAGAAACATCAAAGACAATGGAAGATGGACTCCTCCTCCCAATAACTCATACAAGCTCAACTTTGATGGAGCCTCCAAGGGAAACCCAGGTCAAGCAGGGTTTGGAGGTATCATTCGAGATTCCAAAGGCAATCTCAAGCAACTTTACTATGGAAGCCTAGGATGGGACACCAACAACTCAGCCGAACTGGAAGGCCTCTGGCAAGGACTTTCAATTGCAAAGGAATTTAATCTCCAGCCTCTTCTGGTCGAAGGAGATTCCCAGATCATCATCAATATGGCAAAGAGGATACAAAATGGTTCCCAAACCAGGAAAGTGGCTCACAGTT